>QYAP01000027.1:0-116346 GCA_003988905.1 Hymenotorrendiella dingleyae
GACCGCTGGAAGGCTCTTAAGGAGCCGCCTAAGGTCTGTGCGCTGCGCTAGTAACACAGGTGAATGCAACCAAGCACGTGACCACACGTTCAACAATAAATAAAACGAATATAAAAGCATTTAAAGATTTTTAAATATTAGATTATTCTTTCTTTTCTTTTTTTCTTATATATACTATTTATATATAATTAGATTTTTATATAATCCGTTTTTAGTTTTTTCTTTTATTATTTAATTTTGCTTTATTTATTATTAAACGGGATTATTTAATTAATTCGAATTAATCTTTTAAAAGAATCAAAGTAAATCCTTTTTATTTATTATAAATTTCTTTTTTAAAAAAGAGTTCTTAATATTATAATATTTCTATTATTTAATAATACGTATAATATATATTATATTTACGGTGTATATATAACCTTTCATTTATATATATATTTAATTTAATTATAATTATAACTCTTCCTTTTTTAATCAATTATATCCAATTTATATCTATTATTCTAATATATACTTTAACTTATAATATTAACAATTATTATTTATTATATATTTCTTTAAAGGTTTAAGAATTATTATATAATTAATTACCTTATTAATATTTAATTCTTAATATATATTTAATATTAAAATATTATTTATATTAATTTATATTATATCTTTTAAATTTAATTTCTTTTATTAAATTCGTAAATTTATTCTTTTTCTAATATAAATTAATACTTTGAAGCGGTTTTTTATAAATATATCTTTATTATTCTAAGAATTTATTAATATATAATATTTATAACTTAAATACGATTATATTTTTGATAAAATTATAATAAATAGTTTTTAAATATATATAAGATTAATATTATTTTAATATATTATTTTTAAAATTATTATATAATATAGAATATTTCTTTACATATTAGTTTAATAGATTTTTAAATTATTATTTCTTTTCTTTAAATACGTTTCTTTATTATAATATATATTTCTTAGATAAGAGCCTTTTATAATTCTTTTTCTTTTTAAATGAATTCGGGAGAATTAATTATATTTTTATCAATAATAATCTCTTTTAAAAGATCTATAATTATTTTTAATTAGATTTTTAAGATCGATTAAATATTATTTTCAAATTAGGTATTCTTTTTAGAGCTCTTTTATAATCGGGAAAAGGTAATAATTTTAATTAATAAATCCTTATATTAATTAATTACATTAATTCTCTTTTTCTTTATATTAATTTAAATAAATTAAATTATTTCGATTTTAATTATTATTATTTTTATTATTATAATTTTCTTTTAATATATTAATTCTTTATATATTTTATTTCTTAATTTATTAATCGTTTTAATATCTTTTTTAAAGAATTTTATTAATTGATTATTAATATAATATAATTTTAAGGGATATTTAATTATAATTATCTTATAAGAACCGTTATAATTTATATATTAAGATCGAGTTTTATAAGTTAAGAAATTTCCTTTATACTTTTTTTAGATTATATTATAATTCGGATATTTAATTATTTTATAATAGAATCTTAGATTATAATAGTTTTAATAATTCGGATTATAAAATATAATTAATGTTTTTTATAATTAATTTAATAAAATAATTAATATTAAAAATTTTGAATACTTTTATTAGTTTCTTAAAAGAAATAATTTATATTAAAGTATATAAATCGTTTTCCCGTATTAAGCTTTTAATTAATAGTTTATAATTTATTAAATATTTATTTATTTAAGATATTATTTCTTCTTATATTAATTCCTTATTAATTAAGATTTAGTTTTCTTTTAATAGATTTATAAATAAAATCGGAACCTTTTAAATTATATATAAGTATTATATTTTCAGAATTATAATATTTTTAGTTTATAATGTTTTTATAAAGATAATTTTACTAATATTTTAAAATAAAAGATTCTAAATTTTTGGAAAGATTAATTTAATTGATTATTTTATTTATATAATCGTAATATTCTTTAAATATATAAGTTTTAAGCTTTTAATCTTTTTATATAAAGTTTTTTATAATATATATAATCCTGGCTTTTATAAGTGAACTTATATTAATATTATAATAAATATTTTATGATCCCTCTTTTTAATATTCGATTATATTAAAATGAATTAAATATTTAATCGAATATTATTATTTAAAAAGAAGGATTATAAGGAATTTATATTTAAGTTATTATTATACGGTTTTATATTATAAGTTTAGTTTTTTTTTATTAGTTTTTTTTATATTAATATTCTTATTTAAATGTTTTGTTTTTTTTTTTGTATTTAAATACATTAAATCTTTATTAATTATAATAGGAATCGTAATAATTATAAAAGGAGTTTATATATTAATTAATATAAATATAATCCTTTTTATTTCTAATAAGAGTTTTATTTAAAGGATATTTATAATTCTTTTAATTAATTCCTTTATTATTCTTTCTTTTATTAATATTTCTATTTCCGGTATAATTATATTTATTATTTTTATGAGTTTATAGAAGATATTTAATCGTTATTTATTTTTATAGATTATTATTTCGAGTTTTTAAAGAAATTTATTTATAATAATATAATTAATAAATGATTTATCTCTTTTTTTGGTAATAGACGGAATATATTAATTATATCTTTATTATATCTTTTTAAATAATCGTTAAATGTTAAAGGATTCCTAATCTTAAGATCGAATAAAATTAATAGAATTAATGTTTCTAGAAAACTTATTTAATGTTAAAGTAATTATAATCTTAAATTCTTTATGAAAACGTATCTAATATAAGTTTTAGGTCTTAAATTCAGATTATAGAAGAAATTCTATATTTCTAGGGCTCGTAGTAGGGTGGGAAATATAAGTTAACCCTTCTTCGAAAAATGTTATAAAGGTGTCCGTTCGCCGGGTAAGTGAACGGAAATAACGATTCCAGGGTAAGTGAGTGAGTGGTTTCCCTTGAAGTATCAAGTAATGTATTGGTTTATTGAACGCTCACGCGCGGCCCTGTTATGATTCCCATCAAGGGGATAGGTCTAGAAATATGACGCTTCGTTTCGATAAGTCTATCTTGATTCTTGAAGCCCGAGCTTTGCTTAGAGTTAGTTCTAAAGCCTCAGGTCACGCATGAATAGCCGCGGAAAGACTAGTATTTTTCTTCCGATATTACTACCTACAATGCTACAATATATACAGTATGCACATCTCGCTACTGCTTTCTATTTTGTGACAACATCTATTTCAGGATACGAACGTCTTTCGTAAATCCTATACTGTACAGTAAATGAACTTCTTCATTGAATGATAAGGGCGTTCGCGCTCCAAGTAGTGATTATGAAGAAATGCCATTGAGTAAAAAAGGATCTTTGGTCCAATCACATAGCTAGGGAATTCAGTCTTTGAAACATAGAATATATCTTCGATTTTCATGATCAAAGACTGCCGACCGAAGTCAAAATATCCTTAGGTAATCGGGATCATGGGGCTGCTGCCATCGTGAAACTTCAGCCATATTCCATCCCTTTCTCCTCGAATAATACACCCCCATCCACTTATCCGCGCCTGCAATGCGGATATCAGCAGCCCAACTAAGCTCCAAAATCAGAATTTGATAACGTCTTCCTGACACTCCAATGGTACCACATATTTCGCGACAATCTACGTGCCCAGGATAGTAACTCTGCTTATCATACTCATCGTACTTGATGTGGCGTTCGTATTCTTCGTAGGAAGTGGTTGAGCATCTGGGGAGAGGCCCGAGAGGGACATATTCCATTTCCGTTTGCTCATCGTATATTAGTGGCCCATCATCGCGATCCAAACCCCTTTGGATTTTCATGCATTCCTGGCGATAAAGCTGCCCGATACGTCCATACACGAAATTGTGCACGCGGTCACGGCGCGAGATCGAACGAACTTCATCACGCACCGGTCTCTCGGGGGATACCCAGCCACTCCAATCCATAAGATAAGCAATCAGATAATGCTCTGCCCTACGAGGAAAGTGCTTCTTTTCTTGTGAGGCATCATCGGGATCATAGCTCGAATCCTCGACCATAATATCCAGCGGAACTTTACCATGCATGGCGAAATGCATCTTGTAAAATCTTTTGCAAGTGAGGCCGAGGAGTAGCGATGATCCAACATCGAGGATATCGAAAAGTTGAAGGTGGAGCTCAGGAGGTAGAGCTTGGAGTCGTGGTTCTATCGGGTAAGGCTGCTGGGAAGACTGCTGTTGTTTTCGATGAAGAACCTTTTTGAGGAAAGGGAGAGGCATGATGAAAAGATGTTGTTGGTGGGGACGTCAGGGATTTGATGCGCTCTTTGCTTCGAATTGTTGAAGTTGTGGTTTGGTTTTGGTTTGGTGGATCTGAAACGTAATTCTCAAAAAGAGGTGGAGGTGGTTCATTTTAAATAGCCTGTGGGTAAGCCGTGAATAAAGATGCTGCTGGCTGGTGAATGAACGAAGGTCCTGCTTCACCCTTTCACTGCCTGGAACACACTCATTCATATCCCCTTACGAGAGTAGGTTGAATATTAAGGTTAGACGTGGATGCCGACGTTTGGTTTGCGTATAAATATGAGCGCCGTAGATAACGCGGATCTTGATCAGTCAAATTATATCGTAAGAGTCCCTGGTAAACGGCACCAAATGAAAAAATGAAAGCAAGATGTTAAAAAGCATCCCCATCCTCTCAACCATACCTCAACCAGCAATTTCACCCCAGTCAACCGTTCATTATACCCCGCCACTAACTCATTCGAAAAGTTTTGAAAGGGCAGAGCCAAAGTTGAACCCCTATTTACTCCTTCCTCCTTCTCGCTTAGCTACCCTGTCAAGAATTTCACAAATCTTCGCCAGCAGCCGGAACAAGGAAAATACAAACCTACACACTTCCATAGAGAGCAGTAAACTTCTCTATCAATAAATCCACAACCTGAGGGAAGGTTGATCCATCCTCAATGACAGCTGGCTCTTGAAGCTCATACCAGCAAGGTCTCGGGATCTCGTAGAAAGTATGGCCCTTGCAAAGCTCCATCTCCCCATCGCTCTTCTCCCAGCTAGCGTAACAATCCGCACAGAGATCTGCATCGAGGCAGTCCAGGCACCTGAAACGTGGACCTCTGATAATTGGTCCCCGCCATAAACCAATGCAGTTGTCGCAGCGGTAGCTATGGGTGGTTGTAGTTCCATGAACTAAATAACGTTCGGAAAATACGGCAGCGTAGTCGTAATATTCAGGACCAGCTTGGAATAGACACGCTGAAATCACGCCATTGTTAGTGTATTGACGCAGTTTCGAATGGCCCTCAATGTCCTTTAGAAGGTTCAGTATGGTCGAGTATAGGCTTTCTACATGGAGAAGTTCAGCATCGACTTCCCGGAGCGCTTCTAGGCGTATAGAGAGTGGCCGGAGATTTTTGCTGATGTGTGTATCGTGGATGGCCCAATAATGCTACGATCAGTCAGTATCGGGTTATCCAAGTTATTAATATAATAACTTACAATTGTGCGTCCATAGATATCCGGCATGTTCGTGTCTATGTTCCATTCTTCCAGAAGATATCTCACGGTTTCAGCACTATGTGCAGCCGCTGCTATCACGCCGTGCTGTGTGTGTAAGATGGACTTCTAACATTGATATTTGCGCCAAAACTTATGAGAACACGCACTAGTTCCTCTTTGCCATAATAGAGGGCCCTGAGTAGTGGATTTCCCGAGAAGTGAAACGAAGCGATGCCATCCACCTGGCCCCATTCTCAAGCAAGAAGCGCACGGCATGTTCATGGCCCAAAGCAACAGCAGTACATAAGGGATTGGTCGCCGAACTCTCATAGTGCCGGCAGTCATACGGATAATTTTCTTCGCTTTCCCATCCCTCTTGCAAGGAAAGGAACATATTGGCAACTTTCATTCTGAAGCTCGTCACGTTTGATTCTGCTGACTTTGAGTGCTTCTGAATAAGTCCTTTCCAAAAGCACATTAACGGAAGTTGAAAGAAGCTCTGCATGCCCCGTGCAATGTGGTGATTAGGCTTATGCGGCGCGGGAGGCTTGACGAAATCGAGGAGAAGCAGCCAACCTGGGTCTATTGATCCATCTACAAAGAGAAATTTGTTAATCCACGGGGCTATCATCTCGAAACTCCTGAAATGATCGGCTTCGTTATTTCTGACATATAGCGTTGTGGGAAGATACCACATCAACGGGAACTCCTCTTCGTCGAGCAAACGCGTCGACTTTTGGATTCTTAGAATGATAGTCAGGACATAGCTCATCATACACATAGTTATATGCTGCCTGCTGGAAACGGCTCGCAGCGCAAACCTAGCGAGCTTGTATTCTTTCCCTGCTAGTCGATTGGACAGTAGATATTCTTTAACGGAGAAATGCGCGAGTACAATAGTTTGATCTTCTTCGGTTCGGATTAGACTACCACATAGCTCAAAGACTTCTTCTGGTAGTATCAAACGCTCGTCAGGATCTAGTCGGTCTTTGTTAGGATTGAGGGCGATTGCTTCGGCAAGCTCTCTGAACGACAAGGGGCGGTCGGATTCTACCACCTAGTGCAGCATTCCGAGGACATACTCATAGTCGTCGGCATTTATGGAAAGTAAGATCCGGTCATATGTCTCTTCCAATCCGACGGGTAGACATTGGAGCGCGTGTTTTAGACCTTGAAGTGTTCTGACCTTTCGTAAACTGTCGAGTTGGCATTGTATCCAGCGAAACCCTCCATCCGCACGCTTTAAGAGATCTGATATCAGGTTTTTTTGGTCCGAGAGGGAAATAGCGCGAAGCTTTGGCATTTTTGCAATTTCCGCGCGCAGATGTGTCTCAATGTCAAGTTTTGTGTGCCAAGGCCTAATTGAAAAGCATGGGTTCGTCGACAATGCTTGCGCAATATCATATTCTGGTCGGCTGGAGAGCAGAATCATTAAGTTATTCGGAGTGGCCGTTGTTTCAAGAAGTTGTTGTATTCCGTCTATGAGAAGTGACCGATTCGGGCATTCATCCAATCCATCAATGATGAGGTATGTCGTCTCAAAGATATTCCTTATTGTGTGGTCCAACACCTCCAGCAGTATATCAAGTTGTGGAGATTGTGCAGAGTGTTTGTGGTACAGGCTTTCAATCTCGGGCGAGATTTCTCGCATTTGCTTAGCGAGTTGGCGGAGGAGAGAACCGACAATGTTGCTTGGATCCAAGGTGGGGGGGTTGGAAAAGTCGCAGTAATGGTAAGCTAGTCCCGTCGAATTACATTGAATTTGGTAAGTATCCAGTATATGGTTAATTACACTTGAGCTTATCGATATTAGCCTTTGGCCGAGCAGTGCTCATGACTTCTCAAGACCTACATCAATACCGTCTTTCCCGTGCCACTGGCCCCGTTGAGCCAAAACAATTTTCTGTAATCTAGCCAGTCAATAACAGCCGGCTCTCGCAGAAACCACTCATCAGTGCCTGGTTGTTTCAAAAGCGTGATAGTTGTATGTTTTGTGGTCGGGTGTAGAGTTGAAAACCAATCGAGCATCTTTTGTTCTCTAATCTCCTTGACGCTCCGTGATAATTCATTGATGGCCTCGTTGCCGGAACGCTGTTCCAATGCTAGTGACCGCAGAGTAGATGCACTCTCAACTGATACAAGTGCATGGAAGCTTGCGCAAAGTCTGCCAAGTCGTTCGCGGTTCTTGGTAATCTCCTTCTGTTTTAACGGCCATAAAAGAACACCTACGGCATTTTTCGTACGGCTGTCTCCAGTAAGTCCGCAGTCGCGAATAAGCGATTGGATGTTGCATAGCGTTTCTTGACAGTCCTTCAGTAATTCTTTCTGTATTGGTGGATAGGGTGTGATCTGAAGTGTGTTCTGATCGGAGACGGTGCAAGAAATGAGTTGAGAGAGAACGGCATTCAGAGAAGCAGTCTCACGAACAAGACTTCTGAAATCCTCTGGTGCCGACGAGACGCTGTTCACGAAATTGTAAGCAGCTCCAAGCACCGCTGAACTTAGTGCGATGAGTCCCCCTATCGCAGATGCGATCGAAAGGGGTTCCGCCATTATTGAGAGAGGCAAAACATAACACGGAAGTTGTGTATCTGTCGCATGTCATAAATTGAGGTCCAATCTCATTTCCACATATCATATGGTTCGAGATCGGGCCCAAGCCTGAGCCATAATCCGAAGCGAAGCTTCGAGTAACTCCGGTTTTCTGGGACCCTACCATAGAAAATTTTCAGGTTTGGTGGCCTCTGATTGGCTGAAAAAAAGTAATGGCACGTGACGAAAATCAAAAGTTCCCCCCCCCTCCCCTGGTGGCGGGGGCTAGGGGGCAGAGCCCCCTGAGAGAAGAAGAAGGGGGCTTAGGGGAAGCCCTTAATATAAATCGAATAATAACTCTTTATTTAATCTTTTAATCCTCGAAAATCGTGAAATCGCCCTTTTTTTAAGCTTTTAATTATTTTAATTATTTATTTATAATCTATTTATTTATTTAATATATATATAAAGGGTTAATAATTCGGATTAAACGAAATAAAATAGATTTTATACCGTTAAGAGTGATTTAACTCTGGTTTTATAACTAAAATACCTCTTATTATATAATCGTTTCGGAATAAATTATTTAAATCAAACTATTAATCTTTTATATTATATAACTCTTTTAGAGGCTTCTATTAAGAGAATTTCAAAGTATAATAAAATTAGAATTAAGGTTTTAAACTATTTTAATATAGATATTAAAGCTCTTTATTTTATAAAAGGATAAAAGTATATAAAAAATCGTATTTATTCGTATATAACCGTTCGTATATAATTACTTAATCGGTATATATTTTATTATTTATTTATATAATTAAGGCCTATAATCAAAAATGGACGAATCAAGGAGGCCCATAAGGCTTATAGGGGCTTAGGTGATAAGAATAAAGGGCACACGCCCATTTGAGGCTAGGAATGGCTGGGAATAGCTTCACTTTTCGAGCGCAGCGAGGTACGGGGGTTTGGGGGCTAGCCCCCATATATATGTTAGCTTAGCTAATAAGAACACTCGCGGGGCCCCCCCGGAGTCACTAGTCTTAAGGCTCTGTTCGTTCCAAGGATGTAGCACCCTATTGTGACCAAGGGCCTTCAGTGGATTCCTTCATTGGACTCCGAAAAACTGCACTCGATATAAGGCTTACTCCGAAAGATATTGCATCACATTAGTCGAACGGAAAGAGCCTAAATTGGCCATGGTACATGAAGCGGTAGGTAGACATTCTCGCCTCGCTTCAGTCCCCCTTGCCCGTTGATGTTGAAATGATGGAAAATGAAAGCGGTTCACAAAGATGAATAGCCTTTGCTAGGTAGCTGATCTATGGCGTCAGCACACCCAGTCGGCGATATACCTAATTGAGACAGACCTACTTACGCTTGCAGGCTACCAGCTTTGCGTTGACCTACCCCGCCCTAAACCGACAAATAGAATGGTAGAGGGTGGGTGCACAAATACATGAGTGTATCAGGAGAATGCAAGAACCTCGCCACACTATCTCTGATGGAAGTACCGGTGATGAGAAAGAAAAGATGCATCGGATAAAAGACAGGAATGCAACACAAGATGAATTTAGGGTATCGTTTCTTCGCCACCATCGCCTAGCACCTACGTTATGCGGCCCCTGCTGGTTTTGCAGCTTTCTCCGCTTCCTTTCTCGCCTTTTTCTCTGCGATCATCTTCTCCTTTTCCAATTTCTTTTGTTGACTTTTCGTGATCTTTCCGTCGCCGCTCTCCTCACCGACACCGTCACCGCCAGCATTTGCGATGATCATTGGATTGGGGTTTCCTACCCATTCCAGCTTCTTCTGCGCAAAGAAATCCTCTACCATAGCATCTGTAACAGCGGCTCTTCGTTCTTGAAATGCTTTGACGTATACCTGCAGTTCAGCAATACACCTCGCTTTTAATTCTCCAGTCATCAGTTTTCCAGTGCTGTAATCAGACCTGATCTTCTCAAGTTCCTCGTCATCTTCCAGGAAGAAGGTCAAGTACTGGTAGGCAACATCTTTCTCTGTATCACCGCCCTTCTCTCTTTGCTCCGCCTCCGTGGTTTGTCCACCCGAAAACGCATGTCTATTGATTTTGTTCTTGATCTGATTTGGTTGATCCTTCATGAAAATCGCAGAAGTGTCAATCGAAGCACTCATTTTCGACCCTGGACCTTGCAAAGCATCCAGAAAACGGGCGTGAATTAGGGCGGGCTTTGCGAACTTCAGACGAGCGGCAACATCGCGGGTCATACGGAAATATGGGTCTTGATCTATAGCGCAGGGTATGAAAGCTGGGATCTGTGTTGTAATAGATTCGTCTTCGCCAAAGATATGAGGAAAGGAATTCGCGAACGAGGTAGCGCCTTGGACGGCTCCGAAATGAATCTTCCCAATGCAAGAGCTGGACATGTTAGCACAGGTTTCCAATTGATATTGTAAGCTCTATACCTATCGTTGAACCCAAAGACAGCTCGGGCAACATTCAGGGTAACCATCTTCGACATTCGAGTCACATTCTTGTAGAAAGCTCCTCCCATAAACTCGTAGTCGCTAAAAATAAAGGTCTTCTTGGGGTCAAATCCAACAGCAATAATATCCTTCGCATTCGAAGATGTGTAGCCCATGACTTCTTCAATCGTTCGCTTTTCTGAAAAGATGTATTTTTCGTCATCTGTCATCATGATAATCAATGGCACATCAAATACATCTTGCAGCCACCTGTGACTCATTAGCCAAACATCCCAAAGACGAAGCAATTGGTACCGGCCGCAGGGGTAGAAATCTCCCAATTCCAAGAAACTCACTTGGTAAATTCGAAAGGAATAGTATGGCCGATATGCATACTATCACTGCTCGGTCCGCGTCCAGTGTACAAAAAGAACGGCTCGCCCCTCTCATAGCGATCTAGAATTAAATTCAAGTCTCGGTGACTGAACACAATTCCTCTTCGCATGAATCGATGTGGTCGTTTCCCAGTAACCTGTTCGAATCGGGCCAAATCCTCCTCCAAAATCTTCTTGGTGCCAAATTCCTCGATCAAGGTAAGGTAGTTGATGGCTTTGGCGATTCCGTCTGCACCAATTTCTCCGGCGACATTGTATGGATCAACAGTTTGCTTGGAAGCATTACTGACGGGTGCATCTGTTGCCAATGCGGCGGAAATGGAGGATTCGGCGTCAGCCATTTTCAAGTCGTCGATGCTTCTCTGGTGGGGTGATTCGTGTGTTGTTCTTTCCGAGTTTGGAGGGGTTATATGCCAATTCCGGCAGAATTCTAAAAACACGGGCGGTCAAGTACAAATGTGGCCCGTGCGTAACCAGCTAACCCGTCTGACATTCTCATTCACGATGGTTTGTCACTCCTGACGCAAGACAGATGTACTTATATTAAGTACCTAGGTAGGTAGGTAGCTGTATTTCTCAAGCTCTCCGAAAACCCCTACTCTCGGGGTTGGGACGAATGACCTCAAGAAATGAGGGTGCAGGAGGGTGAGGAGGCAGGGAGGTATGGTAAACGACCAAAGTGGCACAAAGAACTACGCCGCCGCATCATTTGTAAGTGGCAAAATAATTGAAACATATTAGAAAAGACGCAGGCTGCGTATCTTAGAATAAATCCACAGCGGAAGAGCTACGCAAATTCTATCACTATTTTCACTTTTTATCTCATATTTGAGGCCACACGAGACCGCTAAGACTCCTTCCCCAGATTTCGGCAGCCAGTGGCAAAAGCGACAGGGGTCTTCAGCCAAGCAAATAAACCTCGAACGTTAATCGAGAGCTGCGTTATTCTCTCACCACTTCCCCTCTTTCCATCCGACGCTTCAACATCATCCCAAAGCCGCCTTTCTCTCCATACCAATGCATCTAACATCGCCATAATGGTCAAATTCTACGAATCATCTTACGACTACTCCTATTCTTTTCCCGCCGTCACTCTCGCATACTTCCTTCGATACCCAAACCCTTACAGCACACACGTGCTCTCGAGCGATGTTATCTCTCGCACCGTCGATGAGAACGGTCGTCTGCAGACCACTCGCGTCCATCGAAAGTCGTCGCGTCTGCCATCCGCGGTGTTGAAACTCTTGCCGAAGAGCGTGCTCGGAAACGTTAGTGGCGGAAAATCCGAGAGCTACATTCTGGAGACCAGCACAATCGACGTGAAAGAAGGATGGATGAAGACCGAGAGCAAGAACCTAGATTGGACTGGCATATTGAGTGTCATTGAGAAGCAAGAGTACAAGAGGCACCTTGCAATTGATGAAGATCAGGATATTCAGGTTGGGACCGGCACTACAGGCGTTGTGACGACGGTGATGTTCAAAAGCCGGCTGGGAGATCGGTTGAGAGCTAGAGCCGCACGGAAGGGCGAGGCGGCTTCGGCCGAAGCGGACGACGAACCAAAGAAAGGATTTCTCGCGAACTGGAGCAAGTCCGGAATTCAGCGCAGCATCGAAGCTATCGCAAGCCGAAAGACCGAGAGCCAATTGGGACACGCCAAAGAAGGAATGACTGTTGTGCTTGAGAGGATGAGGAGAGGCGGCCTAGTTGGTGTGCTTGAAGGGATGAGACAGGATAGGGAAATGGGAGTTCTCAACAAGTGACATGGATAACGATGATGGCGGAAGTCGAAGCACTTGTTTAAGCTGTTACGGATGGGGGTTTTTGCGATTCGCTGCTGCGAAAATTTTGCACATTCTTTTGCCCGAGGGCCTTTTGTTGTACAAACACTATACTTTTGGGAGCGCGGAGTCTGGGCTGGTATTGCGGCGTTGTTTTAGTCACTAGGCCTCTCCTATATGAATGTAAAATTGTGTATTATCATCTACCTGCCGTTAAATATTTCATAATCTGCTGCTTTTTCTGCATTTGGACTGGTCAATGGGGCACCCAGCTTTTACGGAAATATTGGAGAAAGGTGGCTCCAACAGAATTCTATTTCTGTTCTCTGCACAATCCTTTCTCGAGTTACATTTCTCAATACCGCTTTTTATAGTCTATACAAAGTCTAATCATATTCGTCTTATTTCAACAACGAACTTTCCTACTGTGCCATCAATAACAAATACCAATCCCCCGTCAAACAAAACACGTACAAGTTAGCCACAGTTCCCTCTTTCTTCCCTCCTCAGAATCTATTCTATTATCACCACCCCATCTTCCCCCCCTCTCTTCATCGCTAGTGCTAGCAGGGAATCGCTAGCACATTAGTAGCACCTACTACATGCGACGCGGAATACCATATTTCTCGCCTCTCTTGGAGCACCCTATACTACGTCCCAAAAGCCCTCGAAGATTTACTTGCAGATCTAGCTGTAAAATAACAATGCAAGTAGCTTCTGATTCCAGGGTATGCTACTACAGTAAGCGTATTAACCGAGTACTAATAGACTTTCTGCCTTTTCACGGAGTATGTACTGCACTTTTTTGAAAACAAATGAGGCTTCTTGTGGTAGACCCTTGAAGGTGATTTAGTATTAAGGAAATTGAAAAAATGACTTTGTGTTTACAGCGAATCAGCGATCTAGGATACTCTACTAAGTACTTCAATGGAAGTAATCAGAGCACAACTTTCTTGTTTCGTCGATATGTTGTATCGCCAGATTGGAGAATGTTCTTGCGTTGAGGTGAAGTGAATTTTGTTTACCATATGAATTGGATTAGAGCTCTCATCTCCTTCGTTTTTGACCTCATTGTACTACAGTTGACCATTACAGAGAAGTAAGATTAATACTGTAGAAGAGTTTCTCCCGTTTTTGAAGTCTCTGTCATTTTCACCTCTATTCTCTCAAACATCCTGGCAGGTTTGTTACCCAGAGATTGCTGATACGAATTGACTTATCCGGCGACCATGTATTTCTCAATTTCTTTTGCTGTCTCTAGCCATCAAGCCTATTAAAAATAAACCAGTATTCAATAACTCATTCCAAAAGTTAATTTCTTCCCAAGTTTCATCAATGCTATGATAACGGCAAAATATGAGAAAGCCAATAAACAGTCAACAGAGGATAACCGGCTACAATTTTGTGGGAGAAGGCAGAATGAATTCGTCTGCTATTGAAAACTAGGCTAGTCGAATTTCATATTACGTGGTCAGAGGGGTATTAACAGACCGGGTCGAGAGATCCTTCAAGTTTGAACCCCCCACAATCCATCCATACATTTCCTAGAGAGTCGAGACAGCAAATATCTGGCGAGAGGTTATGAGTTGATGGAACTGTCTAACTAGTAACGAAAACAGCCTAGCAGGCATAATAGAGAGGCGTAAAACTTACAAAATGGATTTCTCGGTGTAAAAGCTAAGATCAATGTCTTTTCGGGGACCTAACCCATCACATACACACGCGTTTGTTTCATGGAGCTAGAGACCATAAATCATGCATGAACAGACTCAAATTCGCAACTAGTACTACTCCATCCAGTACGACGCCCCATTCCCCAGACCCATTACCCAGAACAACATATGCCTCGTCCGAGTCGCTTTTTCCCAACCTCCGAGACCCAGACTTATGTACAACTAACTAATTACAAAGGGTTTGGATTTAGATCGGTGCTTAGAAAGGCTGTGAGAATCGTGTGCAGCTTCTCGGATGCCATCAAGCATATCCAAGATGTCATATCATGCTTTGGACATGTTAGCCTCGTCTGGCGACGAGTCTAGACTCTTGTCACTGTAAAGCTCCTGATCTCCCTTTCCTCCAAGCTCGATGAACTCTTTCGGATCTCGTTCGTGTGCAGGTTTTTCTTCTTGCTTTGGTTCTCCATTCGTATCAGTAAATTTGACTTTGTTTTGCGAAGATTTGACGTTTTGCTCTTTGGCGTATATCTTCACGGGATCCTGGCCGGCTCTCTCAATGACTCTTGTTACTTTGACATCGTTGAGGCGGCTGAGCAACGTTCGCTCTCTTGCCATCTTTCTCTTGCTAAAATCCATGTTTGCGATTCCTCCGACAAGACCATCGGTACTATCATTGAGGGTGAGGGTTTTCTGTGTAGTCCATGGATGCTCCAAGCAGTCGTCAATGGTATAGCGCTTATCGACATCCACCGTCAACATTCGATCGATGAGGTCCAGAGCTGGATCACCGACAGAGTCCCAGTACGGAGACGGGTAATCAAATCTTCCCATCTTGATCTGCTGTGTGAGGGTGTATGGGTTATCTCGTGAGTAGAGTTCGTCCGAAAAGGGTGGAAAGCCGCATAAGCATATATACAAGACAACACCGAGTGACCAGACATCAACCGCTTTGGTGTATCGTCGGCTCTTACTATCCTCGAGGATTTCTGGTGCTACGTAGCTTGGCGTTCCGCATAACGTTGTGGTAAACGACTCCTCGCCAATGATTTTTGCCAAACCAAAATCAGCCACCTTGACATTTAAATCTTTGTCAGTGAGAAGAATATTTTCGGGTTTGATATCACGGTGAACGATTCCACGCTCGTGCTATTCGGTGTTAGTGGTGAAATTTTAGTGTTGTAAGCAAACTTACCAAATATTTGATACCTTGAAACAATTGAATGAAGACCTTCCTCGTTTCTGCCTCTGTCAATTTTTGCTTCAGGACAATCCAGTTGAAAAGTTCACCCTCCGCAGCAAGCTCCAGTACGAGGTAAACAGCATTGGTTTCGTCAAAAGTGTCCTTTAAGCAAAGCATATTCGGATGGCTAACACCCATCAACACTGCAATCTCCTGCTGTAGGCCTTCTGTTTTGGAGCGTTCTTCTTTGCCGGGTTGCTTGGTAAAGACTTTGACGGCATAACGTTGTCCAGTTGCTTTTTCAACACATAAAAAGACCTCGGCAAAATGACCCTTTCCCAATTTTTCCAGCAACGTATATTGCTGCAAAAAAGCACTGGTATCCCGATGCTTTGGGTATCGAAAAACGAATCTGGCACCGTCTTTGACTATGATTTCGTCCTGGTCTTGCAACTCCCTACGCTTGTTGCGACCGATGAATGCGTCATTTACAAACGTGCCGTTGCTCGATAGATCTTCTACCACAGCAATGGTATCGCCTGCCTTGTTTTCAGTGAAGAACAAGCAATGACGATTAGAAATTATTGGATCGTCTATGATAAGGTCTGCGGGAGATCATCAGTCTTACACTTGTCTCAAGAATTCTTTGGACTTACCGCATTCTGGATGGCGGCCAATTAAATAGCCCCCGGAAGCAATGCCGTTAAGTTTTGTATCTTCATAAACCTCCTCATCCTTTTTGTGCTCGCGAGCTTTGCCCTTTGCAGCCTTCGTAGATTTTTTGGCAGTCCCAAGTCCAACGCTACCAGGTATGGGGCAGGCGTTGCGCTTCTTTAACACAAGTGTCTTGCCGTATGCTGGATCAAGCGGATGCAAGTATCCCCAAACTCCTTCCTCTATTTCGTTGGTAACTTCCTCGGATAAGTTGGCAGGATAAACGAATTGGGAAAACGCTTGCGTATCCTGTGACGGCGACGAAAGTCCTGCTTCAACTAATGAATCGTAGTCTACAGGACCAGGACGATGACGCAATTGACTAGGTCGGCCTTCGGGAGGGGTTGCAGTTGCTTCTTTGTATGCTTCGGTTGATGAAGTAGAATCCAAGTGGGTGAGGGGGGAGGGTAGTTGTTGCTTCTTGGAGACTGGAGTTGTTGGGGCTTGTAATCGTTCAGATCGTCGAGGCTTCTTGGAGTTGTCATCCCGATCTTCATTTCCGACCTAGTAACAACCTGTCAGCTTTGTAAACAGAATACTTTCGTAGAGTACAATTGTCCGTTGGGAAACGTACGCGATCTCGTTTCAATTGAGTCTTCCCCGCGCGTGGAGCCATGACTACAGGTCGAAGGTTTAACGACTCAAGGGTTGTCCGTGTTTGGCCAAGGTGCGTGGGGTTCGCCCGCTGGGAAATAATGTAAAAGCGATACAATAAGTAATTCTGATGCCTTAGGAAAGCAAAGTGAAGCAATTATTTACAAAGCATCCAGGCTGGATGTTGTAAAAAGGAAAGGTCCAGGTCAAAAAGATAGGCGAAATCGGGTAAGCAGGCAACTCTCCGACTGGCATAAATAGACCGAGTACCTTGGAGGCGCTCTGGATAGCTGCTCACAAACGGGTCCACCCCGGTAAAGAAATTAGGCTCCGAACAGGCTCCGACTCCAAACTAGGCTCCGACTAGGCTCCGAACTAGGCTCCGACAACCTATGATAAAATTCACTATAGAAGTAATGAAATCTGAAAGAAGAGTTTGCAGCAACAAACAGCAAAAGCGTGGGATTGTTTTCCATATCTATGGACCTATTATACTCCGTACATGGGGCGCGTTTCAACTCAACGCATCGACTCACCGACTCATCGAGTCCAAGTGCCAGAAATGAGGTCATTCGCCAATTTCTTCCTCCCAGTCCGAAGTCAGCGAGCCAACCCGTGTTCAACGAGTACCTACCAACAGGCGATCAGGTACTCAAGTTTTTATATTTTTATCATGGCGTTCACTTCCCGGGTCCCTCCGACCTGCGCAGATGCTCTTTGGTTTTGAATCCCTCGTGATGTAGTCGCGTGATTTAGTCCTGTGAGGGACCTCGGGAGGTTACTCGGTTCAGGAGGTATGCTTTTTCAAAGAGCCTCCTTGAGCGTGGCTAATGACATGCTAAGCCACAGAGAAGCTCTTGTAAGTGTAAGTGAACCCCAAGGTCCGAATTTGGCCCGGTCAGATTGCCCTCCAATCTGTGGAATATTCGTTCATGTCCCATGCGTATTCTTAGCTATCAAACCTACTTTTCCTTTTGAGCCCTTGAGGAACGTGGGGTGAGTTTGACCTCCCTCGATCAGAATCAAGACCGGCCATAATTCTTTCGGCGGCACTCTTTTGACCTGCCTTCCCTCCTAGCCCAGGCATCCCGACCCTTCCGAGACCTTCTCCAGGAGCAGATGCGGGTACAAATTCGACAGCTTCTCTCTGGCCTCTAGCTTTTGCATCTTCCTTGTCCTTTAGAATCTTCTTTTGACTCCTGCCGAGAGCCCCTTTAAACGCAGTGGCGGGAAATGCGCTTGGATCCCAGTGCTGTTTGGACAAGGTAGTCGAGTATTGTCCGGTCTCGTCAATATCAGCAAAGTCCATCAACTTCTGCATGAGACTCGGGTTCTTCAAAGCGGAAGACTTTGCTAGTTTTTCGTTGAAATGGACACCCTTCTTCTTAAGTTCTAGAAAATGCTTAAACTTTGCGTTCGTACTTGCAACTGGGGAACCAGGAGGGGAGGCGGGTATATTGTAATTCGGCATCGTTGGTAACGTCAGGTCTCTCAGAAGTGCCCGATTGGCAGAGTATGGGGATTGTGGAGGTTCTCCTGATTCTCCTTCTTCCTCTAGTAGTCCTATCATGCTAGTATCGGCTGTTGGAATGGTCGGGCCTTGGACGGGGCCAACGAGAAGCGCATCGGGTTGAGATTTCTGGACTTCGCTGTGATTAACAGGTTTAGGTGCTACTGGCGCACTGGCGCCGTTGAATTGGTTTCCTGTTCTATATTAGATATCGTAGATAAACAGCAGGAATGAATGAAAATACCAGTCTTCGGGCCCGTTCCATTCTGGGGCTTTGAAGCCGGAGCTACCTATCTCTGGGCTGTCAGTAAATTGTTTTGGTGATAGCTGTAAGTCGATAATTGGTCCTACCTCTGGGATATCATTGGTTTTATTAAGTGGCGCTGCATCTTCCTCTTCGTCGCTGCTTGCATAGCTAACCAAACCTGCCATCGTAAATAGAGGTGATGCACGCGCAGGTGGAGATGTTGCGGTTGAGGTCTGGTAAAGTTGTGTTCGGCCTGAGGCTAATTGGGGTTTTTGTGGGTCTCCGATCGCCAGCCAGCTGCTTCCGCGTCAAGCTCCTGCCTGAGCTTGAGCTCTACCACTTCATCTAGAATTCGCCAACCACCACAGCTTTTTCGAAGAACTTGAACTCTACGACCTTTCCAAATTTACAACTGCACATATCCAGCTATGAATCATCTCCCGCAAGCTTGGGGCCGTGTATGTATCCTGTACTGTATCCTATGCTCGCCTCGCTGACCATCAAGTAGCCCAGAGACGATGTTTACGGCGCCTACGACAGCTCATACCTCCAGAGTAATGGACCAAACCAACACAGCCAATCTCCTATTGTGACTGGTACCTCGGTACTTGCTCTCAAGTTCAAAGATGGTGTTGTAATTGCGGCAGATAATCTAGGTACAACAACTATCAATTCCCGAAACGAGACAGGCTAACTCAGCCTTGCGCATAGCTTCATATGGTTCCCTTGCACGATTTACCGATGTCAAGCGCCTTCGAAAGTTTGCTGAAACCTCAGTTGTTGGCTTTGGTGGGGATGTGTCCGATATGCAATACCTAGACCGCCTTCTAAACTCCCTCGACATCGAAGAAGCCTACGGTTCCTCCGGCCACACTCTCAACGCACAAAATCTCCATACCTACCTTTCCAAAGTTCTCTACAAGCGCCGATCCGAATTCAACCCTCTGTGGAATCAATTGTTGGTTGCGGGGCTTGATGGTGAAAGCAAGCCATTCCTCGCTAGCGCAGATTTACTTGGTACTACATTCAGCTCGCCCAGTCTGGCTACAGGCTTCGGTGCACATCTGGCTCAGCCTTTGTTAAGAAAGGTTGCGCCTGATGAGATGGCGGCATCAAAGTTGACTGTAGAGCAAGCTGTGGAAGCTATAAAGGAGTCGATGAAGGTGTTGTTCTATAGAGATGCCAGAAGTATGGACAAATACTCTATTGCTGTGGTCACCAAAGATGGTATCGATCTGAAGCAAGACGAGAAATTAGAGAAGCAGAGCTGGGCATTGTAAGTCTCCCACTGATTGCATATTTGAATTAAGCTAACACAGAATAAAGCGCCGACCAAATTCGAGGCTACGGAACCCAGGTTAACTAAGTTACTTGTACCTCTTGTACTATTAGAGAATCAAATGATATGAGCCATGACTGAATAACTTACCATTGCCTTTCCCTAGAGCGTTTTTATTTTGTTGCAAGAACAAATACAATTGCTGTGGGTGCTCGTGATACTCAACTTTGCAGAGAAAGAAGATGCAAATTTATTACAGAAAGAAGAGGTTTTCCTTTTGAGCAGTAACCCAACCTTCTTGCTCTGAAAATATAAACAAAACTCGCGACTTTGACTCAGGTTCTCACATATCTCTGGGTGGCCGCTTTAGCTACCTAGCCGTCTGCCATCCAGGTTCTACCTACCGTAGAACTGCACTTTAGTCAGATTTAGCACCGGGTAGGTCCTAGAATGCCGAACAAGTTTCGTTTATAGTAGCTTAGTACCGGTCAGCATTTGGCATACACTCTATCCGTTCCGTTTTCACGCTCTTAGTAGGACCCAGGGGAAGGAATCCGAAGGATGCTGGCAAAAATAGCACGTGAATTACGCCCGCATTAGTTTGAAGATCCCATTGCAACGTCCTGCAGCTTTGGACAACGCACGAACCGCTCAAGATGCATATTTTCCCTCGCTATTTGAATCAAGATTTCTCCTACGTTCACAAAGTGTTGCCATCGTATTCGACTCGAGGTTGGAGAGGGACGTGTAATAAGCGAAGACGGCGGGGATCAAAGTCCGAAGGTCGACCTCGAAATATCCCCCTGCACTGCAGTGAGCGAGCCTCAATCTGCAACAGAAATTCGGCTCCTTCTTTTCTGCCTTGCCACGGCCTGCACGATTGATCGCCCGACTGAAGCCCATAGACGCTCCAAGCGCGGCCAAGAGAATACATAATACCTATGAAGACTCCATCCGAAACTACTTCCAACGACCACCCAACCAATTTTCTGTGCGCAAGATCTCGAACCACGTCGGCCAACAAAAGACTTGTGCGCATCGCCGTCTTGAATGTCCGGGCACAGAGCAACCTCTTGTTACCATAGTAGACGGAGGCGTGAAAGGTGACTGGTATGCAGACGGCAAGGCTCAAGGCTGAAGCGCAAGGTCGGAAAGCTAAGGTATGCTCCCTATGGCAGATGGTGCTACATGAGCAACGTCCAGAGAGCTGTCCTGGGAAATGCAGAGTTTAATTTTTGTGTGTAACAGCTTGCCAACTCATATCATGAGCTATTGGAGTGAGTCTTCCCCTCTGCAGATAGCCATCACCAATAAATATTGACCTTTTGTTACAGAGAGTTCTCGTCGAAAGACTTGCGATCAGTGGGCAACTATACCCTCGGGCGTTTGATCGGGAGAGGATCCTTCGGAAAGGTCTATTTGGCATCGCATAAGCTTATACATGGTTCCAAGGTACGCCCAAGTCCAGGAAATGGGTCGTGAAGCAGTCAACTGACGGCGCAGGTGGTTCTGAAATCCGCGAAAAAAGACGACGCGAACCTAGCTCGCGAAATACACCACCATCGACAATTCCTTCATCCGCATATTGCCCGGCTGTACGAAGTGATAGTTACCGAAAGCCTGGTATGGCTTGTGTTAGAATATTGCCCAGGTGAGCAAAACTTGGCGGATGTAGGCGGAGTTCACGGCTAATGGACAATCGCAACAGGCGACGAGTTGTACAATTACCTCCTGAACCATGGACCATTACCGGTAGAGAAGGTACAAAAGATATTCACCCAATTGGTGGGAGCTGTTTCATACGTTCATGACTCTTCCTGCGTTCACCGGGATCTAAAGCTGGAGAATATTCTTCTAGACAAGAATGAGGATGTTAAGTTGGTCGATTTCGGATTTACGCGGGAATATGAGGGTAAGGCGAGCTACCTACAGACATTTTGTGGAACAATCTGTTATAGTGCGCCGGAAATGCTAAAAGGCGAAAAATATGCTGGAGAAAAGGTTGACGTATGGAGTTTGGGGGTTATTTTATACGCTCTTTTGTGTGGTGAACTTCCATTCGACGACGACGACGATAACATCACAAGAACAAAGATCATGGCTGCGGAGCCTAAGTGGCCCGACCATCTTACCACTGATGCACGGGCCCTGATAAGTATCTTACTTTCAAAAAGACCACTCCTTCGACCGGCGCTATCAGATATCTTAACGCATCCATTCTTAGCAGAGCATGCTCCCCAGCAACAGGCTATACTCAAAGTCCAGCAGCCAGCACCATTCACCACAGCGTTAGAAAAGGATACCCTAGAGCGGATGCGCAGTGCTGGGGTTGATATAGACCAAGTTATTGAGAATGTCCTAGCTCGACGGTGTGATGCTTTGGCTGGCTGGTGGTCCTTGCTTATTGAAAAAGAGGAGCGAAAGCAGATAAGACGAGAACGAAAGCGAAGAGAAAGGGAGTCTGAGAATCGAGCCTCACGCAGATTAAGCGGTGCCAGTAGTCGCCTTGAGCGAATGGCTCCAATCTTGACGGGTGTCGATGAAGAAGGGCAAATAATCAAATTGAGTGAGCCTCCGAGGAGTAGGGGGAGGAAGGACAGGAGGAGTGCTCATTATCCTGATCTGATCTTGACTGATCTTCCCGGGTTACCCGAAAATGCCCAGTTAGACTCCCCAGATGTTGCAACCCCTCCTCCCCCTATTGAGAAAGACTCGATCAGATCAGCAAGCTCATCGAGACATCGCAGGCCTATTCCACCTCCAAAAGAGGGTACGCTTCGGAGTGCTCGCTCAAGAGGGAGTACATTGCAGCTTGTAACGCATAATCCGGATTTGTTGTCTCCTCACCCCCCCAATGGTGTTGCGACGAGACCTCGGCGACGACATCAACATGCATTTATCAACCAACTTGCTCATTGGAAACATTGGCTCCTTGATAGCGCAAAGCGTGCTAGATCTCCGGGAAAGAGGGCGACTCGTTCTACGCCTGATCTTACAAAATCTGCAAATAGCTCAAGAACAGATCCTAAAGAACCCAGCCCCCGGCCTGCGACCTCAAAAACCCCCCCGCAGGACCAAACTCCTCCACCGCCTGGACCGCAAAACCAACGACCAATAGCTCGTATATATACAACTCCAACAAATAAAAGGCATTCACTGTCTCCGGCGCCATTGACACCTCGATCTACATTCAGACGGTCTAGCACAGGTCTTCGTGGTCGAAAATCAACTTCATCTTCTGTTTCTTCTATTCGCACAATACATCATCACCACCACACCCACTCTAAGGCATCTTCCACATCTTCTAACGGCTCCGCCTCTATGAGCAAGGCTCCGGTCCCAAATCGCAGTCCGCACCACTCTGTAAAAGTGCTACCGGCCACCCCAACTACATCTGCATTCCCATCTAACATTCGTGTCGTTCGCCAACCACCTATTTCTACTTTCAACGAAGTCGTTTCCTGGGGCAACAACAACTCAGCGTCCAATTCAGCATTTGGTGGTGGTCTTGTCTTCGCCAAACGGAAAAAGAACCTCTTTAAAGGACCAAGCCTGAATACATCGCCCGGAGGTGCTGCAAGTGGTACTAGAACAGGCAGCCATAGCCGTAGCACAAGCGTGGCAGGACGTAGAAGTGGAGAAATCATCGAAGAGGAAGACGAAGACATTGAAGAGGTTGAAACCTTCAGTCCTATAACAGGGCCCGGCTTAGTCGAAGAGACGATTTTCCCACCGGGCGAAACGCCCGGCCAAACGCCAGTGCTCACGCCTAGTGCACTACCTCCTAATGCATAAGACATTTTATTGTTCGGACGTTCGGTGTATTTGTACGACATGATGGGGGCACGGATTCTATGGGGGAATTTCAACATATTGCAACAAGGTGTTGGCCATCCTCGTTTTTTTACGCCTTTTAACGACTTGATTCTTTGATTCTTGCTCCTGTTCCGACTTTGACTCGTTTTGATTCATTTCAGCGGCAGCGTTTGCATTTTACTCCCCTTTTTTTCTGCCCCCAACTTTTTTTGTTTTCTGCTAGTATTTCTTTTACCCCCCTCTGCCGGGGACGGAGCACATATAGATTTGTAGGTTAGGTTGTGGACGTATATACGGAGTGAGGTTGTGAGTAGGTGCAAACCTCGATTTCATGTTGTGTAATTATTTTACTGAGTTAGGAGTTTTTTTTTTCTTGGTGAGATGGGTTTGTTGGAGATGATTTGTTTCAGCGGGTGGGTAAAAAGAACGAGTGAGTTGGAGAGTTGGGAGGTGGATGAATTGAATTATATTCAAAGGAATTTTTGCTTGTCTTGTCTTGTCTGATGTGCTGGTGTTTGTGATTCTGGGAGTGAGATTTTGATTACTGGATTGAAGTATCAGCTGATGCTTTGGTATTGCTCTTGAGGCATACATACCGGTATTTTGGAGTTGTTGGAGGAACTAAGTTACATCCTGACTTCCCATCCCATCCCTCTAACGCCATCAACCCACCCCATCACAACCCTCCTACTCTACCAACCTATCCCACCTTTCCTCCCTACAACAAATCAAAACACAAAGTGAATAAATCTCTTCTATATTCTGTTGCACATCGCACATTTTCACATCTTCCAGGTTAGGAACGGGAGTAGTTACTAGTTAGGCGAGCGAGCCTAGTGTTCGAAAATGCTGGGTGTATGAGGAGTGTGATATAAGCGAGATCTATTCACTATTTGAAGGTGGAGTGAGGAAGTGTGCTAAACGAAATACAACCAGGTGTGGTAGAGATGATGCCTTAATGGAATAGCAGAGGAACAGACTGATTAGTTATTGAGAGTTGTAGAGTAAATCCAAATCCAAATCCAAATCCAAATCCAAACTTGGGATACAGAGGTGATTTGCACAATCCATTACTATCCGCTAGCAATTTGCTATATGATTACAACTAAACGCAATGCCAACGCTATAAACAACCACCATGAACCAAATCCTACGCAGTAGCTGCCAGGCAATCTTCGCAAATGATTATAAAATCAAAATTATCAATGAAACATAGCGCACGCACGGCGAGTGATATCAAGACCCAACCCTGGACCCAAAACCCATTCCTAAACTCCAAGCAAGCAAAGCAGGTACCCAAGTATCCCACAAACTAAAACGCAGATTTACGCTCCATTCGCGACGGCCACTCTATCGCCCTCCGTCTCCCTCTGCTCCCTCTCATGCTTCCCCTTTGCCCCAGGAAGGATATCATTCTTCAACTCCCTCGCCGCACCACTCGGGTTCTCAATACCATTCAGCATCCTCGCCTTCTTGCTCTTCTTGGTATGATCAGCGAGTCGTTCCTCATCACTGCTACTAATATCACTATCCGAGTTCTGCACCATCTCGATATTCGCGCCCTCCTTCTTCTTGCGTTCGCGTTGAGCTTCTTTCATCTTGGTGAGTTTCTCGTCGTCGCACTCTTTGGTGACGACGTGCAAACCGGGGAAATTCGCGTTGAGGAAATCCTTTAGGAGGGGAAGGAGATCGCCTTTGGGTCGGTATGTTCCGGAGTCGTTGTCGATGACGAGTTCGTAGTTGCGCGGATCTTTTGGGGGAGGGGCATTTGGCGGGCCTCCTGGAAGATCCGCGTCTGGGTGGGTCTCTTGGTTGGGAGCATCAACGGGCTCTTTTGGATGTTTGAGGCGGCGGATGAAGAACTCGCCGGAGCAGGCGATGTAAACGTTCACATTGCTGTGCATGGTGTGCTTGGAAAGCATGTCAATCCCGAATTCCTTGCCGGTTTCGGTAAAGCGAATGAGACCATCCAGTGTCAAAACATAAGTGAAGATACGACCTCCCTCGTCAAAATGAACCATCTTAAGAAACTGCAAAGACGCTTCTTCGGACCTTTCTTTGACAATTCCATATTCGGTGGAGTTACTAAAGTTGTAAACCTGTGCGTGTTGGTGGTGGAGCGCCCTGTTCAAAATACGTCCTCGAGGACCAGCTTTTGAAAACATGCCTTTCACAAAAGGTTTGAATTCCACAAATCGGTGATACAATTCTGCTGGTACTGGACCTTGTAACTGAAATTGATTCGCCTGAAAACTATATTTTCCTGTCAGTAAACGCCAATATTCAATATCTCAGCGGTGACTTACTCATATTTTTCTGTTTTGGTATCGTTGCCTGCCTGGTCGCTCCCAGGAGCTTTGGTGCCAGCAATTCTTCCAATCATGGGAGAAAAATGCTTGACCCAAGCAGTTCTACCCACCGTATACATTCGTCCGTGTGGTGGGTCCGATTTCCCAATAAGCTCAGCACTGAGCCATAAACTTCCACTCATCTTCGCATTGCTCACCAGGACGGCGCATGCTCGCATGCCATATGCTCTCTTGCTTCCCATACGCTTCTTGATTTCAAAAACTTCTTCCTGTATACCACCCCAATCGGGTCCAATCCTCCCTACCGGAACTGTGACATTTCCTAGCCTATCATCGTGGTCCGAGGGATCCTCATCGTAAAGTCGGCACTTCAATCTGAAGCCACTAGATGGTACGCCGGCAACAATCCATTCCGTATTCCATACCGGATTAACATTTTTGTGTACGGTGGGTGTTCTTATAACGAGATCGGGGTCTTCCTTGTGTCGTTTATGCAGCGCAGAGGTCAATGTAACATGTACGTATGGATCTGTAGACCTAGAATTGAGGTCTGAAATGGGAAGATTTTCCGCTCGGTGGAATGTGAACTTGATCGTGTATCCATCTGGAGCATAGGGGATCGGTGTCGCGTCGTAACCTCCAGGCGGGTTGTTCTTTTCCTTGATCTTTTCTTGTTTCTTCGAGACCTTTTCTTTTGCGCCGCCAATTTTACCATGATGCTGCTCTGGCTGCTTTTCGGGGTCTCCAGCAGGTGTGTCCATCTTTCCATTCGCACTGTTGTTGGGCCGGGTAAGACTTTCTTCCGACATTGCGATTTTCTGGTTGTTGTTGTTATCGTCGCCGTACGAGGTTGGTAGCGGCTGTGAGTAGCTCGGATGCGACAGGAATCTCGACGCACACAATAAATGGTATTCGTCGCACCAGGTTTCTTTAGAGAATATGGCAGTGATGAAGAGTAAGAGCGCGCAACCCAGATCCCAATTGACAACAGGACGAGTAGGGTATTTAGGTCAAAATCCTGCTCAGCTGAGCTGGTAGTTGAAACTAATCGGTAAGACCGGCGGCGTGGTTCAAGGTGGAGGAAAAGAGGCTGGGCCAAGAAAAGCTTAGGCTCCTTGACTGGATCGAATCTGCAGACCAAGCTTTTTCGCCAAGGAGGACTACGCTTTGCAATTCCTGTCAAGACTCGAGATCAACAATTGATGTGCTTGGCAGAAGTGAACTGGTTCGAATTACGGGAAGGAAGAAAAGCCGTTGAGCGAAAACGTCTTTATTTGATGTAGAAAAAGTTCCGAAGTCTCTTCTCCGTCATCGTGTCCCCACCTGGGCTATGGGCTGATTCACACCAATGCTCTTTTCTGCCAACTCTTCCCACTTTTCCGCCTTTCGCTACCAAAATGCACTTTTCGGGCGTGAAACCCGGGGAGAGCTTGAAAGAGGTACGAGGATGCTCGAGTACTTTTTTGTTAATGACGTCATTAGGCAAGCATTGATGCGCTTAAATATCCCTGGGCAAAACACCAGCGTGAATCCCATGTGCCATGCACCAACACCGGGTGAGAAAAAGACTATACGGGGAAAGGGAAAGTCCCGCTCGCGACGGCACGAGGAGAAAGCAGTTGGCCATACTGTAGTTAAATTTCTGTGAATATCCATTGGCGGCAAACAACTCAAGACACAACATGTGGGTAATAGAATTTATACTTGTTGACCGAGGACATATCTCATTAATTATTATCATCACCAGCTTCGCCCCTATAGCATAAAAATTTCCAATACCTTCAATCGAAGTTTGCCCACGAGCGTGCTACGCGAGTCACAGCAAAAGAGCCACATCCCGAGTACCTTTTCCTAAGCAATGCACCCAATACGAAAACGAGATCCAACAACGCCAGCAATGAGAGTTCCCATGGTATCTCCAAAGAGTCGCGTTAATCATTATCCACCCTAGTCTATCCCCGTTCAGGAATGGGTACCTTCGCGAGTCGCCCACCAGCACTGACACGCTTCTGTAGTCGAGCCTCGCGCTCTTTCTGCTTCTCCCCAGCTGACGGCGGCACATAAGCTGGTGTGTCGGTAGATGATCCGGCGCGGGTGTTCTTCTGCTCGATATATAAAGCCGCACTTCGACTCAGGGGGAAGGCGGGAAGTGAGCTAGGTATTTCCGCCCCGTTCTGAACAAGCATTTCAGCAATCGGGAAAGCCGCCGCTTTGTTTGCCGTTTCTGGCCGTGCGGGAGAGGCCACCGCTGATGGCGCTGCTGGATCTGCGGCAGCTAGGGCGAGGAACACGGAATGTGTTCCTCGAGACTTGTCGGCAACGTTAGGGTTTGCCTTGAGAGCGAGTGCATATATAACCTGCTGGATATCATTCTTCTTGATAGCAGCGAGAAGAGTTTCGTCTGGAGTCCCGTAACGTGAAAGCGTTGACGAGATAGGCTCTACATAAGCCTTATCCACATACTTTGCTGTAATAAACCGCAACCTTTCTTCACGAGAAGCTTGCGGTGTTGGCTTCGAAGTGGGTTCCAGCTTTGCTTCCCAAACCATGTTCGACACTCGATTTCCTACGAGGAGAAGGAGTTCCACAATATCAGTGGTAAAAGAGTTGATATCGAGAGTCAGAGATCGGACTTTGCTGATATGTGTGCCCAGTGATCGATGGATTCCACTACACTCGATGCAAAGGATAATGGCCAGATTGATAGAAACCCATTCAGTTTTGATCCCTGAGCCACAATCTGCACACCAGCAATTGCCTTGATCTGCCTCTCGCAGAAGTTGGAGAAGCTTATCAGGACTCTCGTCAAAGCCGCCGCTTCCTTGTCGCGAGTAAACTGGTCTCGCACCAACGGTCGTTCGCCGGAAGACATTGTTCTGGGAGGCGGTGCTGTGGGAGGTCGGATTGGTGTGGCCATAGTTCATCGAAGAACTCTTTCCAGTCAATATAGAGCCAATATCCCTTCGGATTGAGTGCGTTTCAGAGGGCGGCGGTGTTTGAGCGGCCGAGAAATTACTCGTCTCGCGTCCTTCGACAGCGCTTTGAATGGCGTTGTTAATTGACGATATCCAATTGTTCATGTCTTCTTCCGAGGTCGCTTGATAGACACGCTTGTAGTGCGGTGTAATGGTCTCGAAACAGAATCTACGCTCCAAGTTACGAGCTTCTCTCACAGACGCCATTCGTAAATCAATTGGTTCCATATGTAGGTCCAAACGCTCTTTCCAGTTACTGTATTCAGACAGCTTCCCAGCGTCAAGCACGATCCAGAATCTGTATTTTGTTAGTGACGGCAATGAAAAGAGGTATCAGTCGGGCAACATACTTATGCCACGCTTGCTTGTTGAGGCCTCTGGGATCTACGTGACTTCCAGGCCTGCTTAACGCCCATAACAGGCCTTCCTTCCGCTGGGCGCCGCTCTTTTCGCTGGCAGAGGCATTAGAGTAGTCTTTTTCTTCCAAATCACGAATCCCCCTAAATTTAGAGTTTGCGCTTGGGCTATTGACGGATCCAATGTGTGAAGATAGACTCCCAGGAGAGCGAGAAAAGTCCGATGGTCCGCTATTCGTAGCGTTCGTCATTGACACGCCGTTAGTGGACCCTGCCCTAAGAGTGGATGCTGTACTGTCAGATCTGCCAATCTCTTGCTCGGACATGTACGAAGCGCTTGAGTTGCCCATCGGAGTGGGAGGTATAATGCCAACGGCCGGTATGGTATCAGGCTCGATAAAAGTAGTGGTACTTTTCTCTAGATTCCGACGCTTTTCTTCGCGTTCAGTTCGTTGATACTGGAACTCTTTGTCTGCCTGCTGTACCTCATTGCTCAAAGCATCTAATTGAGGAAGTAAGCCCTCAACCTTCTTCGCCGTTGCCAAATAACTCTGAGTTTGCGCATCGGCATATTTTGTTAATTGAGACAGCACTTCTTGTTCTTTACGGCCGCCGTGGAGATCTTGCATGAATGACGAATAATCGAAGCGCTTGAGTTCGAAGTTCCGCCGCTTGGTCTGATATTTGGTGTCCTGCTCGGCGCGTTTCTTTTGCTTCAGAGAGTCCTGCCTCTGTCCAAGATAACGGGAGACGTAAGCGTAGTAATCCTTGCTCTCTTCCTCAAAATCTCTCTTTTTCGCCTCTGCCTGCTTGATGTCGATTGTATATAATTTTGTTAAAGGATCAATAATAATTTTCTGGAGGTTTATAGTGTTTTGTTTCTCGTATTGCAAAATTTCTCGTGCGATCTTGTCGAAATAGTGCTCCAGAGCTGGTTGAACCGCGTTGGCGTTTGAGGAGCCAGCTTCGCGGAGAGCCTCCATAAATCCTGCTATGGCATCATTACATTCAATCTGAGCTGTATGGGCCGCCTCTGCTTTCTTCAGAACCTTCTTCATTCGTTGGCGCATGCTCCCCGTCTTCTGCTCTAACGACTTCATGGTAGCTCTGAATAATGGGCCGTCTTCTGTAGTACTCATATCTTCGCCAGGCCTTTGGCAAGATACGTCGACCTTTTGTGGCGCAGACCCCGTCAATGTAGGCAACTCAGTAGGCTGCATGGCTGGGGATGGTGGTTCATCGTAATCGCGCGTCTCGGAGCTACTAAGTCTCGAATCCATAGACTGCGAAGAGGGCACTCGCAGTTTGGGCGGCGGCGGAAATAAATGAAATGGGGGTGGCGAAGGGGAGTTTGGCGCGCTCAAATATTGATTCGCATCTACGTATTGTTAGCTGCAGAATGGCAAATTTCGAGGAATGGACGTACTTGAAACCCAAAAGGAGAAACTAGCAAGAGTATTTAGTCGATGTGCTCTTTGATCATACTCGACAAACTGTGAACGTTAGTACAGCCCGGTGTAACCTGTTGGAGCTCACATACACTGCAGTTGTTCCTCCAACCATTCCCTCTATCCTCTGCTGCCTTCGGGGGCTTCCACTTCCAAGACCATTCGAATGATACCGACTGGTTGCCACCAGTCGTATAATCCCCGACTAATTGTACATTGGAATTCTTGTGCAGATTTGGATCTGCGTGAAACTCTCGAGTAACCAAATTCTCGACCTCTCTTGCGGTGGATGCTGAAACATATGTAAGGCCGTTTATGACAGTGTCGACGGAATTGGAGGGTGTCTTCTGGGCAGCAGCACTTCCAGGAGGGGATTGTGGGGTCTGTCGAATTACGAATGTGAATTTAAAGGTGAGTTCTTCGTCGTTGTTAAGCTTGAGGATGAAATTGGGAGTGGGCGATTGCATAGGAGGTTCAGGGTCCTATTTGAACTGTGAGCATTGGCATAGAGAAGCGTGTCGCAAGGCATGCTGGCAAAACGGATTGAGCAGAAACCTATTGGCTGACTGACCTGGACATATTCTACTATACTGCTATCTCCAAGGTCGCGCGTCGCAGATACTCTGGTCGCTGGGAAGCTGTCAGGAACGACATTTAGGACGGTTCGTCTCCTCGAATTTGTGACGGTCAACGAGGAAATGGTCACTAGATTTCTAGAATCAGCATCTGCCCGACCGACAAAATGTCCGGAAGCCAAACGAACATCGAGTCTGATCCCTAAGATACAGCGCTGCAGCCTCGTCCGGTCTGCTGGAGACTTGGCCCATGATCTGATCTGGCGTGGTGGGGTAAAGCAACTTCAAGGCTCGGTAGCTGAATGGGGGTGAGCTCAGTCGCTCGTGGCGGGAGTGTTGCGGTCAAGCGCTATTGAATATTTAATCAATAGCATCTAGTTGTATTGGTGCGGAAATGATGGTTGTTGTGTGAAAGAATAAAGTGTTGATGTCGGCAGGTTGGAGTCTTCTGTGTAGGGCCTTGTAATTTGATGGCTGCGGTGCTGCCAAGCGAGACGCCAGAAGATTTAGATATATTTGTTTCACCCTTCACCCCAAAGTTGCGTTTCAAAAAGGAACCAAAAATCCGAAGACAGCGGGGGGAACTTCAGGCCATGAATATATTTGTTTTTTTCTGTTGACAGCGAAGCGAGAAAGAAGAAATAATTACAGGGTCTTTTTAGATTGGGCTTCTGGCGTGTATTTTAAGACATCAGAGAGAGAGGCGGCATCAGACGAGATGATCTGTAGGCAACCAGACCCTGCACCTGCTGGACGGGCTTGCTGACGTCTGTTTCGCCTTCCTGCAAAGAACCCAACGAGGCTGTGATTTACGCTCGTGCTGGTGCTCCCAAACGGGTGATGTTGTACCTGAGTAAGCCCTACAGGCCTCGGAGACTGAAATGTCCAGCCTGCCAGCACAGGATTTGGGTGTCACCAGTAGCCACGGATAATGACCGATGCAATCCCATCAATCCCATCACAACGAGCCCGAGCCAGAGCCAGAGCCAGGAACACCACCACCACCATCACCACCCAAAGATGCGTGTGTCCTCTTCACAAAATACACCAGATGCTGCCTGGGCAAGTCCTCCGTACAGAGCTGCATTTACCCCTATTAATAGCGCGTCCTCCCCTCCCCTTCCAAACGGCGCGCTGCTTCGCGCAATCCTACTTCCCTGCTCGGCAATTTGTTAGGATTTTCCTTCCAGAAAAAGGTTCCACCAGGCTCACGCCCGTTGAAAGTACGTGTTCACGGTGTTCAGACGGTCGCGTTCCAAAGACATCTGATCAAAAGACACCTGGGCTTCGAATCACGTCTGCCCGTGATTCAAGTCAGCCTTCTCTTCTTATGGCTGTCTCCAGAGCAATCGAGGCAATCGATAAGCATAGCCAGTGTAGCCTTGCAGCAGCGTGACTACTACTCCTTCTTATCTCCGACCGCCCGAAATCTATGCCGAGGCATTTGCTAACCGACCTCCTCTTCAGAATGTATCCAAGGAACCAGAAGAATATATACGTACAGACCAAACGAGTGATGACTGACGACCTCAATTTATGATCCTTAAGATTTTTGTTTTCTGAAGCTGATGGCAAATGAAAGGGACGGCTTTTATGTAAGAGTAGAAATTGTGTGCATCTCAATCTCAAACGGACAAACCGCAAACGCGGTCAAACCTCTCGCCGCACTTACAACTGTCACTGATCTCACAAATTAGCGCGGGGTTTTCATAGTAATCTCCGGAGCTATTCACATTTGAGTTGTATTCTCTATACTTCACAGCGACCAGAGTATTAGTGTAGCACCCACAGTCTTCCAGTTTTCAATAACGCAAATCATGGCCTCCTCCGAGACCTTCGCGGCGGCAACGCTTGTAAAAGCAAAGTCCTCTCACACTTACGAAGTCCAATTTCATGACCCCTGGTGTATGGGAACAGGTATGTCAATTATTTTTCGTATTGCATGAGCTAGTCTACAGCACTACCCCCTCTCTCGTTTTGACCTCGGTTCTCTCTGGCGGTCTGGCACAATGGGGCTCAAGAACGGGAGAGCCAGCAGATCAAGACCGGGACTCTCTCATTTTGCCCTCAATTTATGTGGCATCATAAGGTTGAAATGAGAGATGGGGTGGTGCTCCAAACCAATTGCCATAGTATAAATTTCAGCTAACAATCTTCAAGTCCCACACGGTGGTTATGTCACAGCATGTTTCCTCCAAGTAGCAACCGCCCACTTCAACAGCACCCTCTCCTCTCAAAACCAACCCCACACCATCGCCCTCCACATAGATTTCCTCCGTCGAACAGAAGTTGGCCCAGCACTATTCACAGTCCGAGACACCAAACTCGGTCGTCAAGCCTCCATCATCCACATCACCCTGAGTCAATCCGGAAGAGAAGAGTCCTTAGCAGTCATCACAAACTCCAACATGGACACCGAGAACGGCGTCTCATTTGAAACCAGTTACGCTCTCAATCCGCCTCCTGTACCAGTCTCCCTAGATCTCCTTTCCAAAAATGAGGATCCGAATTGGTGTCACCAGCCACGTATGCCGTTTTCCAACTTTAGGAAAGCTACGAGAAAGGTAGATTTTCATTTTCCGCGGGATGGTCAGAAGAGTAGGACACGTGCCGATCAGTGGTTACGTTTAAATACTGGTGAGAAGTGGACAGATGCTACTCTGGGGTTTTTATGTGACGTTTTTCCCGTGAGTCAAGAAATTCCCGTCAAAGACTATCTCATATTTTGAGTTAAATATACTAACCGCTCAAAAGATATCGATCGAAGCCCTTCTCCCGGGCGCAGGTGAAAATCCTTACGATATAGCTACCCCAGCTAAACCAAGCCACCAAGCGGCATTCATGGTAAATCCTCCTCCCTTTTCCCCTCATCCCTATCATTCTCTTCACCCACACAAGCTAACAAAACGCAGTGGTACCCAACCCTCTGCCTCAACATAGATTTCAAAAAACCATTACCCTCCTCCGGCGTAGAGTTCCTCTTCTCACGCACAGAGAACAAGCAAATCAAGAACGGCCGAATGGATATCGAAGTAGTAGTCCTCGATGAAACGGGCGATATCGTGGCGTTGAGCCATCATGTTGCGTTGGCTGTTGGTGTGGAGAGGAATAAGCAGAAGAGGAGTGGTAAGGAAGAGAGTAAGATTTGATGGAGTGGTTTTTTGGTAACTGGTTTTGATTTTGATGAAAGGGAGGAAGGGTGAGATTTGATGGCGTGTTGTTTGGTAACTGCACTTGAGTTCTTTGAGTTCTTAGAAAGAGCATGAGAAAGAGTATGGAGATTATGTTGGCAGAAACAAGATTCTATCTGAAGGGAGTAGACTTGATGGAGAGGTCATGCTGGTGTAAATTACTGGTAGATCCTTAGATATATACGCCACAAATCAAATATCAATGTAAAGATCAGATTGTCTTACTCGGTATAGACCAGTGTTCGGTCCACCACACCGGCGCACACACGCAGCTCCTTTTAAAGCTCCTATGTATTGCCTGTGCTTTCATATTTTCGAGAATCAATTGAGCTGTAGCGGTCTTCTCACCTCAGTATCAAAAGCCAGTTTCTTGAGATTCGACAACTTCTTCTTAAATTTCAAGAACAAGAAAATCCGAAAGGGAAAAGTTTCGCTTATCCAGGATACGCGGCCCCGTCCCCCCTCGGATCGCTACCCCCGGAATACACAGTAACCCCCTCCTCAACATGACTCCTAATCAACTGGCCTCTCCCAAAGACAGCCCTATTATACCCCTTTACAATAATAGCATCATGACCCATCTCCTTCAGCTTGTCACAAACCTCCTGAGAGATGCCCTCCTCGAGGTACACTCGCCTCGCGTTACCATCCCCAGGCATATGCTCTGCGCCAATGCAAAATCTCGGCGCGTCGAGAGCTGCTTGTGGATTATGCTTGAATGCCAACATGTTGAGCAAGACCTGCACGTGGCCTTGAGGTTGCATGAAGCCGCCCATGACGCCGTAGACGGAGTGAAGACTACCATCGTGTTTATTTGTGATCATAGCCGGGATGATCGTGTGGTATGGTCTCTTCCCTGGCGCAATGGCATTTGGATGTCCCTCTTCCAACCGAAAATTCCCACCTCGGTTCTGCAGTACAAAACCGCAGCCTTTGGGTATAATCCCAGAGCCGAAACCGTGGAAATTCGAGTTGATGAAGGACATGGCGTTTCCTTCTTTGTCGGTGACGGCGAAGTAAACTGTGTCACTGTGATTGTGTGCTGGACTTCCGCGGTCGTAGATCTTGGAAGAAGCTTTGTTTGCGTCGAAGAGCTTGGCTCTTTCGGAAAGGTAGGCTTTGGAGATGAGTTCTGCGGATGGGACTTTGGAGTGACTTGGGTCTGAGATCCACCAACTTGCATCGGCGAAGGCGATTCGCAGAGCTTCGATGATGGCGTGGAGATATTCTGCAGAGTTGTGTGCGTCTTTGGTAAACTTGGGGATTTTTCCACTCTCTTCGAGAGCTTCAATGATACCGAGGGCCATAAGTGCAACGATTCCTTGGCCGTTTGGTGGATGTTCCCAGATTTCAACGCCGTGGTCATCTTCGTTTGAGCCCTGGCCAGAGATTCCATCTACGAATTGCGTCTTCGTCTCGTTGTACCCCTGACCCTTGAAGACGTAGGATATGGGATCAACAGGTTCACTGCCTTTTTCCAAGTGGTTCTTCAAGTCATCCAGTTCGAGAAAACCACCTCTGTTCTTGGTGACTTCGATTATTGCTTCCGCAATTCTGCCTGTGTAAAAGCCCTTCTTGCCTTCTTTGGCAAGAGCTCTGAAAGTGGCTGCTAAATTTGGGTTCTTCATAAGTTCACCTGGCTTTGGTCCTCTGAAGCCGTCCCCTGAACCAGGATCTGCTTTGAGGAGTTCTGCGAAGTTAGGCGATGCTCCCCTCAGTTCTTCTTCGCCTCTTCGCCACTGTGAACTCTTTAGTCAATTGAAATCGTTTGGTGCCGGTACAACTAACCATTTTCGAAGACAACTCAGATACTGGAAAACCTCTCTCTGCCAATTCGATTACCGGGGCCAAAATCTGCTCCATCGAGACTTTGCCACTGCCAAACCTCTCGACCGTGTCAACCCAACCAGCAGCAGCGCCAGGAACTGTTACAGCATGAACACTTCGCAACGAGATATCACCCTTTTCACCATCTTTCAACCCAAGATCCTTGCGAATAGCTTCGAGTGTGCATTTCATTCCCGAACGGCCAGAGCCATTCATAGCTTCAATCTTCTTGGTCTTCGCGCTGTAATATAAGCAAAACATATCACCACCGATTCCAGTTGAGGTAGGTTCAGTCAAATTCAATCCAGCAGCTACATTGCATCAGAATGTATTCTTTTTTAAGGGATTAATTGAACATACCAACAGCGACTGCAGCATCCTATCTCAATCAGCTTGTGGTCGTTGAAAGTGGGATGAATATACTCACAGCAGCGTTCCCTCCAGCATCCAGAACTTTAAGACCACATCTTGCTGCTAAAGGTTGTGTGCATGCTATCATACCCTCAGTGCTGTGCACCACACTTCTCCTGCTTGGAAAAGTTACAAATTCGGGATCCGTGGCAGGATAGATGGAGTTCAGATTAAGAGGCATCTTGAGAAGTTGGGATGTGTGAAGTCTTGCTAAGAGGGGAGGTGAATGATGGGGGTTCTTTTGAGAACTGGTGGTCGATATTCGAAGGATGCGAAGCATCGATTTGTACAGGTATTTAATTGAGGAATATGTACAAATTTATGATTAAGAAACAAGCTCAAGACTATGAAAGACGAACGAAGCAAAATGAGAGGGGTACCTGCCTAAGTGACTAACTGTTGATACCGACTTCGGCTATCATGTCAGGGAGGGTGGGAGGCGCGGCCCGTGGCTTGTACTAAAGTGGGGCGGCATAATTTCCCCATGTTTCCTAATTCGTCAGCGGTCAAAAGGCAAGCTCAAGTTTCAAAATAATGTTTGTCACCGAAAAGCACATCTAAAGAATGTTTGGAGCTCCCTGGATCTGCAGACGATGTATAAACACATACCTGAAGCCAGGTAGACGTCGGCTTCTCCGTTTCTCAAGTACAAGTAAGATATCAGTCGTTCAATTGAAGAACAATCGCTCACATCAACACCAGCAAGCCATGCCTCCTTTTCCCCAGTACTGCTCGCGCGAGCGCGCAATTTGGCCACAGAACACGATCGATTATCTCTAGAAACCGCAGAAACCTTTGACGCGAAAATCGCGAAGAGAATTGGCGAATTGAAAAGCGTCACTTCAGCCCTACGAGAATGGGAGGAAAGCGAATCCGAGCTCGCAGAGCTACATACTCTTCTCACAGATCCAACGACCGACGAAGAGCTTCGGGAGCTTGCCGCTGAGGACTTTGCGAATATGCGGACCCAATTGGAAACCATATCGCAGAATCTCACAACGTCTCTTACGCCGAAACATCCCTTCGAAGATATGCCTTGTCTGATGGAAATCAGACCCGGTGCAGGTGGAGGAGAAGCAGCATTATTTGTTGGTGATTTGATGAAGATGTATATGGCGCTTTCTGCCCGTAAAGGGTATAGAGTTTCTATCATGAAGTGTGAGACAACGGACGGTGATACAAGTACCAAAGGAGACTCCCCTTTAGCAGAAGTTGTTCTAGAGATTGAAAGTCCGGGAGCATATGGGGAATTGCGCAGCGAAGCCGGTGTTCATCGAGTGCAGCGTGTACCGGCAACGGAGAGCAAGGGACGAACGCATACCAGTGCTGTGAGCGTGCTGGTGTTGCCCACTTTGCCAACAACCGGAATGGAGGGCCAAGAAATGTGGGAAGCAGACTTGAATGATCCTAATAGTGACTACTATGTCAATGTTACGGATGTAAGAGTCGATGTTATGCGAGCGAAAGGAGCAGGAGGTCAACATGTCAATACCACTGATTCGGCGGTTCGGCTGACCCATATTCCCACGAATACCGTGGTATCTATGCAAGACTCTCGTTCACAGCACAAGAATCGAGAGAAAGCATGGCAATTGCTGCGAGCTAGGCTCGCTCAAGCCAAACGAGATGCTAGAGAGGAAGAAGTGACCAAAATAAGGCGTGGAGTCATTGGTGTTGCGAAGATGGGCAGAGAGAATAAGATCCGAACTTATAACTACGGACAACAAAGAGTCACTGATCATCGGAGTGGACTAAGTGTTCATAACTTAGATGATGTGATGGAGGGTGGATTTGAGCTAGACAAAGTCATTGACAGTGTCAAGGCTTGGATGGGAGATCAGGAGATACAAGCATTGCTCGCAGAAGAGGAAGGCGAGGAGGCAAGTAAAACCTCCAAGTCGAAAAAATCGAAATGAAAGAATCTCAACTCTCGTATTTATTGCTCACCAAGTTGGATTGCGCTTATCGAAGGGCAGGCTCCACACGTGAGTCTATTCAATGTAAACTTCGAAGGCTCTTTTCAACTATGTTGCGTGTCTGACAGCCTCTCACATGCTGTGTAACCTCTTAATATGCCTACCTACCTAGAGTAGGGAGGGGGGGCTAGGACTAGGATGCTTCAGCAGAAATTCCGCCCCCAATTCCGCCCTATGGGGGATGAAGCGAACATCCATCTATAATTACAGAATTATCCTTATATTTATAGCAATGGGCGCGCTGTCACTTAGCTGAACCTGACCTCTGGTAAGTTCGAATTCTTTCACAATTCTGTCAGCTTAATATCCCAAAAGGGCGAATTTCAGAAGAAAGACTACAAGTGAAGAGGCAAGGCTACTCAAAACCGATAGAATCGCAAACATTGCTGAAGAATTCTATCTCTAGGGACTCCTTTGGTTCTTGGCGTAGCTTATGCCTGTAGCAAAAGAACCCATGACAGCACCCGATGTTGAAGGATTTAATTAGCTTTCAGCATCGTAAATATAAGCCTATGAGCCCCAATGGCTGGGTACACAACCCTCGGTTTGTTACATCCACTCGTCAGCATCAGAATATTGGCAAGGCAGAGCTGAAAAGGCGCTCCCAATAATGCTCATATCCGGCTAGGATACCACACACCTCTTTTTTGTCCTTCATTACTACAGAGCCTCACTCACTCAACATGATAAACCTATACCTGTTCCTGTGCAGAACATCTTACTCTGGGTGCGATTAACAACTCAATTGCTCATAGCGATAAACGGAGGAAGTAGTGCATCCTACTATCTCGAAAACATCTACAATGGCTTCACGTTCGTCATATGAGCACTTGACTGCCGAGTCTGAAAGCCCCACGAGCGTGCGACCACCCTCTCGGCATCGTCCTCACTTGGGCCAACGATTACATCCATTCATGGTGCTTGATAGCGGTAGCATAAATACAGTAACCCAAAGTCAACAATTATCGTGAGTAATTACTAGAACACTATTGTATTCCCCAGCTCACCGGAAGCAGAGTGCTAGTTCTGGCTTTCCTAGTCAATTTGTTCTTCTGGTTCAGCATGATATACGCTATCGTCGACATCCAGAAGCTCCGCAGTGATCGAATTATATACTTTGTCGTATCCGTACTTGTCTTTGCTGTCCCATCGACCGTGGCGGCATTTCTGCTGCTTGGCCCTTGCCCCGCTATAATAAAACAATGGTGTAATGCATTTGACACCATGAGGCATTGTATTTTACCTCTCGACAGTTGATGGTATCCATTAAGCTAACTAGGTTGTAGCTAGAAATTATGTTTTAGCTGTGAACGTCCTCAATGCTATAGTTTGCCTATTCATTCTCATCGTCTACCTCTACGCATATGCTATACCACAATGGGAGAACGCAAAATGGGAAAACCAGATTATCTATGAACAGTAAGATAAAAAAGCTCCAGTTTCAGAGCCTCTAATAGCTAACCTCTCTGCTAGATATCTACCTATTCCTTCCTTTGCTCTAGTGGATTACACTGGTGTGTTGGTTCCAACTCATGACTTGAACCCCAAACAATGCCAATCCAGAAATAGAACTTCCCTCAACAATTGCTCCCAAGCCGCCGAATGGACGACAACCTTTGACGGACATCAGGCCTTTGTGTTCAACGCGTCAAAAATGGCGGCGGAAAACAGTTCGCTCAATGACCTCGCAACTACCATCGAACTCTACCCCTGGTGGCAGTGTACGTGCTCCTCTATCCCGCGCATATCACATTATTAACAACTAGGTCTTACCCAGACGAAAACTCGAGTACTTTCAAACCAGCAAATGTCGCAATGGTACCCGTATTCTTCGATTCACGAAGTGATCTGAATACTCTATTGAAATGCGGCCTCGTAGGTCTACCATCAGTACCTGCTTCCGCTCTGTATACGATATCCTTGACAGCAAGCTACATCACCGACAAATACGGGCTTGCCAAACGGCCCGGCTTATCATCCGAATGCGTGCTGGCTTCCACAGGGTTATTTGACAACGAGCAAGACCCTTATGTCTCTTATTCTTTCTCGGTTACCAGCAATGAAATATTCCCAAGTTGCACGCAAGTTGTGAACGGAACCTACCCCGGTTGTCTGTACTACGCTATCATCAGATACAGCACCCAGATGGTCCAGACTACTATTAGTGTTCCTGGGATTTCGAAATTGGATATTGTGTTGAACGCTGGTGCGCTTGTTGGTGCTGTTCAGTTCTTCGCGTGGTTTTTGGCTATGTTTGCGGCGACCTAGGGCGCTGCAAGTAATAGCACCTGGCATCATTGCATCAAGGACTGCCAGAGATGCTCTTTACGAGATGATCCAAATTTGAAGCAGAGGGCAGGAATATGACACTACGAAATCTTAATGAATGGAGTAAGCAGGGAAACCGTTTCGTTTTAACGAAGGCTTCGAGACGGAGATATCTGTCAGTTACAACACTAATCATACCTACTTAATGGAACTCTATCAAATTTCGCTTAGCCCCTTTTAAGTCAGCTTTGAACCTGATCTAAAAAAGCATCGTTTTCTTCTTGTTTCTTTTGTAAGATTACGTCTCGCTTAATATGCAGATATGGCTGATCCGGGTTGTTAGGTAAAAATATAAAGTTGAGGTTTCAGCCGCGACGGATAAATCCCACCATCCCAACTTCACCCTCACTCCATCCTCACTTCACACCTCACATCCCATATCACATCAAAACTTCCACACTACACCCCTTTCACACTTCCCCTCATGGCATCTACCTCATACTCACCCATCCTTCTCGACTCATTCCCCATTAAGAAAAGACATCCACACACTACGAGGCAGCTCTCTGTATCCCCAACCGGCTTCTGTCTCCTCATCTGTATCGTAGCGCCAGCACTCATATGTTTCACAGCGGGATTGAAGGCTGGACAGACGTGGGAGAGGTGGCGTGGTGAGGAGCGAGGGAGGGAGGATGGGTTGATGGATGTGCAGGGGATTTTTGGTGAGGGTATGTGAAGGTTTTTGTTTGTGGGAGGGAAGGGGGGAGGGATGGTGAGAGAAAGGGGGTGAAAGGAAAGGGAAGAATTGAAGTGCTGATGCGAAGTGTGAATATATAGTCCCAAGAAAAGACGTGGTATTTCGATTTCCCACCATCTACTCAAACACCTCACCCACAGCCGAACATCTCTGGAACGACATAATGCCACGTAAGTTCCCCTCCAAATCCATCAAGGATATATCCTCCATTGAACTAGACGCAGTCGGCGCGGGTTTCATCCGTCTCCCTCACCCAAGAGAATATGCGATTCCCCGGAGTACACAGATTAAAGATGATCCCGAGGATGCGGAGATGTATTCGGTGTCTATGACGCATCAGTTGCATTGTTTAGTACGCCCCCAAACCCCTTTTCATCTTCCAAAATAGGGGGGGAGATTTCACTAACCCAAATAAAACTAACCAGGCAATCCTACGACACATCATAACAAAATACGACAACAACTCTAAATCGCGCTTCTCAGGCGCAGGACACGAATACCATTGTCTAGATTACCGTACCTCCCCCCTCCCCCTCCCCCTTTTCCTTCTCGCTAATCCATCCACCAAGTCCTCTGCGCCGGAGACACAACACTCGACCACGCCGCCATCGAATACAACACCGATGGAAGCGAGCGTGCATATGGTTTTACGGGCGCGAGGTGTAGAGATTGGGATGTGATAAGGGGGGTGCTGGTGGAGAGGAGGGTGGGTGATAAGGTGGGGATTTTGTTGTGATGGGGAGGATTTAGAGTTGGGAGGTGTTAAGACCAGGGATTTTACGTGGATCCAAGGGAAAGGGAGGTTTGTTTGTCGTATTAATTCCTCTATTCATTTTGGTTGCGAGTGTCGTTTCCGCTAATGCATCATCAATCATTACTAAAAGCCATTACATCTCCTTCCTCCTTTCCATCCCCACAAATTAATAACTTTACATGCCCAAATTCATATTCCTCATCCCCGCAAATCTCTTCTCGGGTGGTCCCGTTCCATTGCCCAGGCTCGTACCGTTGAAATCAGGTTGCGCGGTATTATCCGTCGTGAAAGGCACGGTGCTGCCTAGATTCTCAATGCGGCCTAGCAAGAATTCCAGGTGGCGGTAGGAGGCAGTGGGTTGGTATTGAGGAATCATGTGGCCGGAAAGGTCGACGGAGACATAGGTGAATCCTCGTTCGGTGTGGTATGTGCCTAGGATTCCGCTTCCGGCTAATGTTGATTCGGAGAGTTCCTTGTGGTAGGGGACGTAGAAGGGGGAGCTTGGCTCCTCGAGGAATCCAAGTTGGCCTCCCCATGTCATGTTTTGGATCATGAGAAGTGTGCCGTTGGCGATTAAGACCATGTCTAGGGCGCCGTGGCCAATGATAACATTTCCGGTGCGTTCGATGACGCTGGGTAGGACGCTGACGCCAGATGGAGGAGAGGAGTCTCCGTCGGGGAAGACGTTGATGTTGGAGCATTCTTCCCATTCGATTTGGGGGGCGTTGATGGCCTGCTGGACGTCGCTGCGGTTGAAGTAGATTTCACCTCCTTCTGGTAAGTACGGGATGGTTCCGGGGAAACCGAGGACGTCGTAGAGGATTGGGCAAGTCGTTGCGACCTAAGAGAAGCGTGTAAGTTGACAATTTTTTTTTGGAAGGGGGAAGTGTTGCAAGCGGGAATTGATGAATAGGGGGTTGTCGGTCTCGTCAACTCGCGGTTAAGCGAGTCGAAGGACAAGCACAACACCTCGAGTCAAGAACAGGAGAAATCAACGAACCTGATAGATATCCCAACAAGGATTAATAACCAAAGCTTCATTCACAATAGAATCAAACAAATCACACTCAAGGGTCGTGTATCCATCTGGCCCCAGACCAGGAAGATCTTCAGGGCCTGGTTGAGGACCTGAAGCAGGGAATGTCAGATATTGAGTGATGTAGTCGGTGTAACCGCAAGAATCAGCTCGCTCGTGGATTCGCTCTTTGAAAGATTCGTTGAAAGGGTGGAGACCGGCCCAGTAATCGACGAATGGGACAGCTGGGATTTGTTCTTGGATGGTATCGTATGACGTGGAGGGGTCGTAGAATAGAAGACCGTTGACGTCGTGGTACTGGAGATTTTGTCAGTTGTTGCGTCTAAGATCGAAACTTTGTAGTGCTTAGTTTCTGGTTCTCTCGAAACGAGTGTGCCAAAGCATCTGAGAGAATGATTTTGAAAATCGGCTGCCCACGCAATCTACCCAAGAGATGCTCTCTTGGCAAAGTTCACTATTTTGCGTGCGAAGCAATCTCTCTTTCTCTCGTGTTTGGCACATTCATTTGTAAGAATATCTTAGAAAGCAAACAAAGATAGCCATCAAGAAGCTTACCGTAGTATCGTTGGTGTTAAGCATACTAGAAAATGGGTCAGCTGATATTCCTCGATATTTCAGAAGGCAAGATGAAATGAAAGAGTGAGCAATAAGTGGCCACCAAGAAACACAAAAATTAAAAAAAGGTGAAGAAACTTACGCATCAGCGATATAAGGAACGTAGTATCCCGCATAGGACTCTCCGGTAATGTACACCTTGCGATTCTGCAGAGCAAAGGTATCGACAAAGTTCTTCCAGAATCCCAAGAATTGCTCTGCGATATCCTCCTCGCTAGTGGCAGTTGGTGTACCCTGAGAGAAACCGGTGCCGACAGGCTGTTCCACCCAGACAACATTTGTCAAATTCACCCATGTGTAAGGGTTGGGCACTGGTTTTAAGGTTCCATATTGCCAGAGGAATGGTCCGTTTTCCTGTAGTAATCCTTCAAGGGAAGAGCAACCTGGCTGTTGAGTGCGTTAGTTTGATTCTCATAAATCTCTTGCCAGATTTCAAGGTAAATCGGCCATAGAGAGGTTGAAACAATTGACTTACTCCACCATTGAGCCAAATAAGAATCTCATCACCAGCCAATGCATTCTCGGACGGAAAGAACCAAAAGTAAAGTTCTCTCGTCTCATTGGCATTCGAACTGATTGGCATCAACCCAGCATAACTCTCGCCTATATAGCGTTAATATAAAGATATTAAACACTCTACGATTTCAAATATTACCTATATCGAAGTCGACCTCTGGGATGGCAGTTCCATTCACAACATATTCTAGACAAAAAATAAGCCTGGCACTTTCAAAATTGGCGAGATTTACCTACTTGCGGTGGAATTTGTAAGGTACTGAGAAGTCGCCCGTTTGTCGTGCTTGGGAGGTTGTACAGGCTGACGACTGCGATTCATAGCCGGTTTATCTTGCTTGCCAACGTGCTTCATGCTTCGGCCTGAGTGACCCGCCGCGGACACGACACTAGCAGCAATTGCCAGCGCCGAAAGGCATGATAAGAATCGCATCTTGAGGATATTCCGGTGGTTGTCGTGAGGAATAATACTCGGGAGGATCGAAAAATGCGCAATGAGGAGTGACCTAGGAGGAAAAGCGGTAAAGGTAAAAGCAAGAAAGTCGGGGAGCTATGTCTCTTTTATTCGTCTTGACCAAAATAGGGAAGTCACTATCCATCAAACTCCCCTCGATGACGACTTTGCCGGGCCCATCCCTGCGGCTCACCAACATGTCCATCCCCACTCTATTCACTTCATCCAATACTCGGGTCACCGTTGCGCTCTTTCTTTTCTGGAAACTGCTCCTTGTAGCCAGTCCTGAAGGAAGGAGGTTGGGGTGCCTTGCAGTAGTCTTTCTGCAGCTTCCTCAGGATCTGCAGCCGTACATCCAGCCAAAGCCCCGAAAAAACGATTCTCGAGAGAGACATGTCCACCTTTCTTTTGCCGTACTTCCAGTGCTTTACCGGAAGTGTGGCGCATGCTGTTGTACCTTCTTCTTCAGTGCAAGAAAGTCGCGCAATTTCAATTCAATTACAATTGATTGCCCTCCTAGTGGCAATTGCCCTCTTGGGATTTTCGACATCAACGTGGCAGCTTGATTTTCCTGCCTTTTTCTGAAGTCAACCGGGTGCAAACAAGGGAGTCTTGGGCCAGTGCCAGCAGCCGGTAGCTGCTCATCCCCAATCCCGAGGGACAGCACGGGAGCACCGCTTTATCTGGCCCCGCTTATCCACTAATACTATTTCTTTGATAAGGCTGCGATAACACCATTTCAAGCGTGGTTGGTCATCACGGACATCATCCGAAAGATCAGAGGCCAGGAACGGCGAAATGCACACGAGTCGGCGCGGCGGAGGCTACAATGACCTCCTTCCCGACTTGGAAAATACGACTCGCGCGATCATGACTAGGAAATTGTCGAGGCCAGTGGAATCAATGCTCGCCATATTTCTATGTGATGAGAACGCTGTGTTGGTCGGCCATTGGAGGCTAAGCTTTTATTTAGGTTTAACGATCCGATTAACTTTGAAACCTTACATATGCTTAATTTTCGGGTGCCAATCTGGAACTCTACTCGGTCGCTATCTATGTACTAACTGCCTAGTCGGTGTTGACGCATTCTGTTGCGCTTGTTTCTGTCAAAAGGACATTTGAGTTACTGAAAAATGTAGTTTTTCCTTTTGGTGTAATCTGGCGTTCCTTCTTTAAAAATTTCGGTACCCCTTCATTTCACTTTCTTCTCATAGTGTTGCAATCTATGATATTAGGGGCCTACCAAACCAACTCTACCAACACCATCTTAAAAACATCCTACCAACACCATCAAAAACATCCTCCCAACACATATAAATCCAAATACCACACCTCCCATCGTCCAATCAACAGCCAGGCTTGACAACCCGATACGCCGGTCCCGATTCTTTCTTCCTCCATATGAGACTACATAATGGAGATGGGGCATTCATACACATCTGGCGTGTCTAACCTGCAACCTCTTTAAATAATGCCCTCGTGGTGTTTTCTAAGCCCTGGCTTCGGCTGGGGTGGAGTTTTGCTGGTTTTTCCTATCGTTTTTCCATCTTTTTTTTATTTTTTATTTTTAGGTAGGCGACGGTGACCTACATCGCTTTACACTCCAGACTGGACGGCTTTGAAACTCACCATTTGAACAGTAAGTTTATGGGTTTCTCTTCTATCGACTTTTTGTATTTCCTCTCTGCTCTTAAAAAAGTCCCTTTTTTCTGCATGGAATTAGGAGGGTGCAGATAGGAGAGGTAGAGGCGCGTGCCATACATTTCAATAATATGCAATATTTATATTCCCATAAATTATCGTCCTTTGGAGGAGAAGAAGCACCCAATCAACTTGCTTGTAGGAACTGCTGGTGAAAAACTGCCTTTGCAGATATCTCCCTATCCCCCAGTGAGTTCTCATACTCTAGCAAGACGTCTTGAACGTAAGGAGATATGAGATGTTTGAATGATTCGTTTTTGAATTCTTGTTAGCATAGCTCCTAGGTGGGAGGGAGAGTAAGCGCCGGTATGTACAGAGAGGTGTGAATGCAGTGGGAGGGGGTTATAAGTAAGGTTTTATATAATGTTAGCACGTTTGGTATTGCGGATGAATGCTTAGAAGGGTCGAAGATAAGGAGAAACTTGACGGGGAGGGGAAAGCAAGAGAGGGAGGGGGGATTGTGTATGATGCATTGCTATTACGGTAAGGCTGTCATGACGACACGAGAGAAGAAGAAGTCCTGGCTTAACGGACTTCTATTCCCACACAACGAGATACAACACACTATCTTACCCACCCACTCCAAGAATAAATCACCAACATCTCACCAACACCACCACCTCCCCCCAAAAAGTCCGTGGACTGGAAGTCTAAAAGAGAGAGAAATTAGAGGATCACTCCCTGGGACATTTGACCTCTTCCTCCCAACCCTACCAGACCGAATCGATGGAGGATAGAGGTTGGTCAAGTAGTCGAAAAACGAGGGTTGATAGCATAGAATGAGCCTCGTCGGTTTCGGTGGATGGGGAATTTATGATTTTTGTGAATTCAGTTGAGGTATTTTAGAACAAGCAAGTCTCGTGAGAGTGTTCACCCCTTGCACATCCTGAAAAAAAGAATTCACTCATCTTTCTGTTAACCGCCACTGAGCAGACTTGAGACAGGACTATTCCAATTGTTGATTACCCGTCACAGCGACCTTTCTCTCCTATGCATTAGTTTACTGTAAACAGATGACTTCAAAATTGAGGTTCCGACGAAGGATACAGGTCGTTTTTCTTGATGGCAAAATTTTTCCAACTTTGGGGCTTGGATAGAGGTGAAATGGAGGTTTGTGTGTGTTGGGAGATGGATGGAAGGACGAGTTGATGCGTTTGTTCTTTTAGGTCTTCCAAGGAGTTTTGAGTTTGGAATTGCTTTTCTAGGACTGAGTTGTGATACAATGCCCGGATGCTGTGGTCTTTCTGTACCTTCATTCCCTCAAAGATATGTCTTTTTCGACAAGGACTCAACTTTCCTCTCATTTTCATAGCAATAATTGATCATGAAAGCGAAATCTTTCCCCAATTGAAGCCTCTTACCCCATTACTAATCCAACATTCCTCTCCATCTACCAAGTCGCTCACTGTCACAACCCCTTCAATGCAGATACCTTTCTCCAAGGCCCATCGTCTCGTGGTACCGATTTGGCCACCGCTCGCCACTTCAGGTGTCACCCATTTCCCATCTCTGTAGAAATATGGAGATGTGAGACTGCCCTCCATGATTTCGCCGTCTTGAGTACTGAGAAGCAGAACTTCTTTACGGTCTGTCATAGACGCGATGGAGACACGAGATCGGGCCGAGTCGTACATGTCTCGAGAGGTCGTTTTGAAGGAGGTATAAGACGAAGGCGAAGTGGAATGTGTGTCTGGAGTGACAGTGAAGGGGTTACTGAGGGGTGGATCGCCATGTATTGGGACGTTGGGAGAGATGAGGGCGCCGCCTGTTAAAGGGCTGACTTCCGGCGCCTTTTCGCGGACTGAGGCGGGTGGTGGTAAACGTGTAGGGTAGAGGGCTTCTAGTGGGACTTCAGGGCAGGGGTTATGTTCAACGGCGATGGAGCCCTCGCGGGAAAGGAGAATTTTTACACGAAGGGGTGTTGAAGATGAGGGGTCGATAGCTTCATTGAGTTTGGACTGCAGAAAGTTAAACCCGTTGCGGCCGCCGATTGTTGAGACTGCATGTGGCCAGTTGAAGTGCGAGGCGGCCTCTAGGAGGCGATCCCGGTGGTGAGAGAGCATGTAGTAGGGGGAGGGGGATGAGGCGGGTGGTTCCCATGATGCGGTGTTTTGGGTGTGAGTGAGAAGGATGGGGTCGTAGCGGAGGGAGGTGAAGAGTTCAAAGTTAGGGTCAGCCATTTTGGGTGGGCTGGTAAATGAGAATCTAAGGATTGTTAGCAAGTTTGGAAGATGCTCGATTCATGAGTGAGAGATGAGTGTAATTGCAATTTCATATGCTTTGAAGAAGACTCACGGGGGGTCTTACCGATATCGCAACTTGGCAAAAGAAATTCTGAAGTGAGTGGGTAAACCTACGTACAGGGAAAGTTCCAAAGGAAGGGAATTGAAATGGTAGTGACAAATAAATTGCTTCATAGAAAAATATATCCTGGACCCAAAATAGCAAGCATTGTGAAAACGAAATTGCAGTGCGGATTCGAAGCCAGGCAAGTGCATCTCGGAGTATCCGACCTACTTGGTTTAAAGCGCCACTTCATCTCTCCTGTTTTGATCCTGAATGTCCTAGAATATTTAAGAGAATTGAGACCAAAACGGAAGAGGTCCTAAAAATTGGAGACTGTCCCATTTTCAACTCAATTATCTGTGACAGTCTGGCATGATGATGAGATTGAAAACAGGATGGAGCGAATGGCGCTCTAAGCCAATCAATGCGGCAGTAAGAAAGAGGCTTGATGGCCGAATGAGAAGGCCTTCTACTTACTCTAACATAAACATACCAGCCAGAGCCGACAGTCCTGCAGACTCTTGGATATGCCCTGTTCTGTTTTCGCTTGCCGACTTGTTCTCCAGTACTGGCACGTATTGGACCTTAGTTGTTGTCTCTGAGCACTGATAGAAGCTTGAACTCAAGGAGCCGAAGCTTGGTCAACCCGGCTTGGCAGAATGAGGTGCGATCGATCAATGGTCCGTCACCGTCCGTGAAGCTACGGAAGCACAGATGTTTCCGCTTGTGAGAAGAAAGCTGCTGTACTTGGCAGGCCTGGTTGACGATGGGAGGTACATAGAGAGGCTCTCATGTATGAGAGATGGAAAGACCGAGGTGAGAGAGCTCAGACGGGAGAAGGTTGTTCAGGTTAGATAACACGTGTATACACGTGCCGTCAAGTCAGATGACGTCTAGGTAGGCACTGGGAGACTCTGGTACTTCAGATGAAGCTGCCCGACTCGCACAGATTATGCGTGTACAATTGTAGTGCAAAATAGTTACATTTTAGTCTGGAAACATTTTTGGAGAAGAAGAAAAGCTCAAAGGCGCTTGCTTTTTTTCGTTGAATGGTGTAACGAGTGTCATTTGAAGAGGGTCTGCAGATCAAGAGAATTTGTGAGAAACATAGGCCAAGGTATGTTCATGGATTTTGATAATAGAGCAGAGCCTCAAAGCTCAAGAAAACGGGCAGCCGTTAGACAGACGAGGTAGGTCCTTGCAAATCGACGAACTGGCTAGTCTACTCTGGAGGTTCACGCAACCCCATTCTTTGATCGCGTAGCTACTCGAGTAGAGAATGCCTCGGCCAATTGCATCATGCAACCACTCTAAGTACAAGTACCTACTCAAGTACTTACTTACCTAAGAATTCAACCTACACATTATCTCCAGCAGTTCGGTGGTGAATTTCTTGTATTTAGGTTTTCACTCTGCTGATGTCATTCATCCACCTAGAGTCCGGCAATTAAGGAGTCAGGAGCTACTCCGCAGCGCCATGTTGGACCGACGAATCAGCGTGCAGACTGCCGCGGCAAGGTGTGCTAGGTATCGCGAATCTTTTTCTGAGGTCAACCCATCATCATCAAAACTGTGCTTCCCGCCAGTGCTGTCCATCGACCTTCAACCTTTTATTTCCTTCATTGTATTCCTTCCTAAGTCCTCCTAATAATACTCTCTCTTCCATATGTCTGCGCCCTTCAAAGTACCTGTGGGCAACAGCCCGCCGGTTTTCGCGTCATCCACGCCCCCTTCGTCGGTCTGGGATCGCATTACCACCTGGGCCTCGGAAAATAAGGGCGTTGTATACACAATTGCAGGTGTAGCAATTGTGGTTACCGGCGCCAGCGTTGCATACTACGTACTCGACTCAGTATGTTATCCGTTGTATCGCAATGATTCGGTATCTTAGCTAACCATCTTCCCAGCCATCGACTGCACCATCCACCACAAAAAGCACCAAAAAGGAGAAGCGGAGGAAGACTGATAGCAGCAAGAAGTCCGCAGATCTCGAAAAGGCAGAATCAAAACCAAAGGCGCCCACAGTCGAAGTTGCCGAGGAGCTCCCTAGTGTGGATGAGACCACAGTCGGCAACCTTTCGGATGAAGAACGAAAAGAGGCGGCTATTAAATTGAAGGCTGCTGGAAATACCGCATACGGAGCCAAGGACTTTGACAAGGCCATTGATCTTTACGGGAAGGCTATCCTGTGCAAAGCGGACCCGGTTTACTACTCGAATAGAGCTGCATGCTACAATGCTCTCGGTCAATGGGAAAAGGTTATTGAGGACACAACTGCGGCTATCAACCTCGACAGTGTGTATGTCAAGGCTTTGAACCGACGTGCAGGAGCATACGAGAACACGGAAAAGTACAGCGAAGCTCTCCTTGATTACACAGCGAGCTGCATCATTGATCAATTCCGAAACGATGCCGCTGCGCAATCAGTAGAGAGACTTCTCAAGAAAGTAGCAGAAGCCAAAGGGAAGGCTATGCTTGCGGCCAAGGAGAGAAAGCTTCCTAGTGCATCGTTTGTCACCAACTACCTTCAAAGTTTCCGAGCCCGACCACCACCAGCGGGCCTAGAGGAGAGTGTTGAGCTGTCCGAAGAGACTGGCGTTGGACAGCTACAATTGGGTGTCCTGTCTGTAGCTAAGAAGACTGCAACTTCTTATGAGGAGGCATCTGCTGCTTTTGACAAAGCCTTGGAGTTGGGCGAATTGGGCGAATTCGAAGCCTTTGCATACAATATGCGAGGAACCTTTAAATACCTGCGTGGAGAAAACGAGGGGGCATTAGAAGATTTGACAAAAAGCATTAATCTACAGCCCTCTTTTACTCAGAGCTACATAAAGCGTGCTAGCATGCACTTGGAATTGGGTAGGCAACAATGAAGACTTGCACGAAACTTGCTAATCTAGAAACAGGACACCAGGACAAAGCTGCGGAAGACTTTGCAAAGGCAATGGAGCAAAACGCTGAAGATCCTGATATTTACTACCACCGAGCGCAACTCCACTTCATCTGTGGGGAATTCACGGAGGCAGCTGTAGACTATCAAAAGTCTATCGATCTTGACCGCGATTTTATTTTCTCCCACATCCAGCTTGGTGTCACACAATACAAGATGGGCTCCGTTGCTTCCTCGATGGCGATATTCAGACGCTGTATCAAGAGCTTCGACAAGGTGCCTGATGTCTACAACTACTATGGTGAATTATTGCTAGATCAGCAAAAATACCAAGAGGCAATCGAGAAGTTTGATACTGCCGTAGAAATGGAGAAACAAACGAAACCTCTTGGCATGAACGTTCTCCCTCTCATCAACAAGGCTTTGGCGATGTTCCAATGGAAGCAGGATTTCGCTGAAGCCGAGAAATTGTGCCAGAAGGCACTAATCAGTAAGCCATCCTTTCTGATCTCAAAATTTACGATTATTAACGAGAATTAGTTGATCCCGAATGTGACATTGCCGTTGCAACCATGGCCCAATTATTGCTCCAGCAAGGTAAAGTTACGGAGGCGCTGAAATACTTTGAGCGCGCCGCCGAGCTTTCCCGAACCGAACTCGAAATCATCAATGCTCTTTCCTATGCAGAAGCCACCCGCACACAACTAGAAGTCCAAGAGAAATACCCCCAGCTCGCAAACCGGCTGTCGGGGATGAGTGGTGGGATCATGCGATGAGCGCTAGCTAGGAGCTAAATTGCCAGCGATTTTGGTTTGGTAATCAGGGGTTTTGGGCAGCTCGATCTCTAGAGATTCTTACGTTGTTTTTGATATATCAGGGACGGGAATGGAAGAGACTGCTAAGGTGATCCGGATACTCTGAACAGTCTTTTTTTGGTGTATGCTGCTGATGAAGAGGGAGCGAGGTGTGGGTGATGGGGAGTTGAACTGAGAAAGAGGGCTGATGCGGATGCGAAAAATACGAGCGCCTTTACCCTATGTAACTAATACTCCACTTCACTCGTATGAGAGTGTGTATAACAAGGTGGGACCAACATGCACACTTTTGAGAGTAAATTCTGGGTAATTATATGGTGTGAATCATACCAACTTGACGGAGCGACTTGGTGGGTGAGCGAGTGTTGTCTGACATATCATGGCGTTGTATTTTCATAACCTGAGCTCTCTTATTCATCTATCCATCTATCTATCTATATATCTCCTTTCCCTTTCTCCCGTTTTTCAGCCTCATTGTGCCAGGCCCTCGCAGAGAATTAAAACTAAAAAATGGGAGAAGTTTCTCCCGCGAACAAATCTCCTCCCGTTTTCCAAAACCTTTGGTCATTTTGACCCTCTCAATAGCGGACTTTGATCTTGGGAATGCGGCTATGATTATGCAACTGCTACCTTTTAATATTTTCCGCGTCATGTAGTGTCTCGGCGACTTTTCATTCTATGGCGCTTCTATTCTCCCTCCCCCTTTTGTTTGAATTCTCGCATTGCACTGCTAGCGGATCTTGCTTGTAGTACTATTCCGCCTTTTCCTTGCTCATTTTCCCGCAAGGAATAAAATTGAAAAGGGCGTGGAACAGGGAGGAAGTGAAAAGGAGAGATAGTGGGGTACTGCGGAGATATTGAGGTGGTGGTGAGGAAAGTTTGGCTTTTGGGGGGTGCTAGGGGGTGATGGGTGGAGATGACTAGGTTGAGCGCGTAGAGAAAGGGGAAGAGATTCTTGGATTTTAGAAATAGCGAGAGCTATTCTGATATCATAGTACTTGTTGCTTTAACGGCCAACTCGCATTGATGATCACTATTTATTGCCATAGCCTACCTACCAAGCAAGCTCCTCACTTATCCTTTCCCACTCCATTTTCACACCAGTGTTACCTTGCTATGGTACAGTACGTCCCTAGACCACTTCTGGGAGCCATTTCTCCTTGTTGATGAATCCTTCGCGACGTCTTCAATTTCCTGCTATTGTTCTACCACTTTTCCTTTTGGATGGGAGGGTTTATTCTCAACAGGGAAAGTTAGTTGTGATAACCCCCCTAGACAAAAGACAACAAACTCTTAGAGCAACATTATTGAAATTTCCTCTTTTTTAAGTTTGTATTCTAATTCTATTATCCTCGAGAAAGCGCCAAAGAAAGGAAGGTGCTTGTTTAGTTTCTGGTGTTCTGAAAGTCATGAGAGGAACGTTTTCTAGCAGATTGATGGTGTTAGTGGTAGTTGTTGGCAGATATGGGTTTGGGGTATGGGGGTTGAGAAAGATAGGAGATATGATTGAAATGATGGAGAGGAGGTTAGCTATAGTTTGGGATAAAGTATGAGCTTTAACTTTGACTTCCAATTATTATAATTACTTACGCATATACATAAAATCTCATAACCACTAATTTACATACCACCGAATCAGACCACCTACTCTCTTCCGTGAATCTTCTAAGAAGACACCCCCTCCCATATTCTCTCCCCCCTCCCCATTTCCAAACCCCCCAGATTCCCAAGCGCCAAGTAAACCCCACCCAAAGCGAAATGGAAGAAGCAGGGAAGGGAGAGTGAATGGGAAGGGGGGAGAAGGAGGGGAGGGTGAGGGGAAAGGGGGAACTAAGGGAAGATGTGGGATGGGAATGTTGGCTAATACTATCACAACTCACTTACCCTGTGCGGATTTTTACAGGGTAAGTGAGTTGTGGTAAGATGAATGATATGGATTGGATTGAGCGGAAAGGCGGGATGGAGGAGAGGGGGAAGGAGGGAAGGGAGAAAGGAGGAAATGGGTTTGAGGGGGGAGGAGGGGAGGAATGAGAATAAGAAAAGGGGAGGTGTTCCGATTTGTTGGATTTGTTATGAAAATATTGATTGTTGGGTTGTGAGAAATCTCGAAGACTAAATTTACAGATTAAGGAGATATTGCATACAAATCCAACGCCCACCTTAATCTTTAATCTTTAATCCTTCTCGCGACCTTACATCGCTTCCCCTCCGCCAACTAAGACTCTCATTTCCAAACCTCACGTGCTCCCCCACCCCTAACAAAATTCGCCACTCCCTACTCCCACCTTCCGGTCCTCGCTTCCGAGCCACTCGGATCTACCTGCTCGTATAGTACCAATCCTTGTTTTTGCCACCCTAACACGAAAACGACTTACTCGTACAACAGCCAACGGAGAACCAACAAAATGTCGAAAAGTCAAAAAATGGGAGGAGGGGGATTTAGAGGCTCGGCGTTGATTCCGGGGTTTGGAATGGGAAATGGTAGTTGGGAGTTGGGAGTTGGTAAAAGGTAAATAGGAGGGAGAGGATTTTGGTTGGGATGTGAAGTGAAGTGAGCAATTCTGCTACATCGCTATCAAATCCCTCCTTCAGCATTGAGACCCAAAACGTGAATCAATAGGTAGCAGTGACTAGCACGGTATATACAACGACGAAACTTGAACAAAAAGTTAAGTATTTTGCTTGCTTTTCTCGCAGGGCTAGGCTGCTGAATATGTCAGGAACAAGAAATAAATAAATCAAAAAGGAAACAACTTCCAGATCATTGCATCCCCGGCCCCTCTGCATACAACGTTTTTGGTTATTCGCTAGCAATTGTACCGTGTCATCCAACCATAATTATTATTTCCACAACATTCTAACCTTCTTCTATGCATCCAAAGAAGAAAAATGGAAGGGCAAAAAATTCCAATGCCGATGGCCTGCAAAGTATTGGTATCTTGGAAGTGATTGCGAACTCGTAGGAAGAAGGTGTTCGGATCGAGTGGGTCTGATGTGTAAAAACCAAGGCAGATGTTGTCATAGCTCTTAACCCAAGGTTCGAATTTGCTGGGACACCATCTTGCACTATTTTGACAACCAACAAGTCGTTGCCCCGTGTCTGTCAAATCCGCAAGATGAATAATAAACCCGTCAAGAATCAAGATCCGGGCTATTGAAAAGGTCTCATCTGGGGATAACCACCCCCAAGAACGACCGGTCCAGGCACCGGAGCTGGGACCGGGCTCCGATGAAACAAGCCCACCAACCGCTTCCCAACGCTAGTTTCCAACTCCGTTCCATCCCTCGCAATCTTCACCTCTCTGTTCGAATTCCACGGGTTCCTCAAGCCTCTAGTCCTGTAAAATGGGAGTCTCATCGTTGAAACCCATTCAATCTTGAAAGGTTTTCCCCACGCTTTAGATGGCGTTTCCATATCTTGCTCGCTTCGGTTGCTTCCCTCGTCATCTTCCTCGATATCTGCTTCGTCGCGCTCGATTTCCCAGAATATGGTGCCGCGTGCGGAATCGTCGATAATGCGACCTTTGGGTGCGTGTTCTGATGCAGGTGTGGGAATTGCCTTGGGGAGCTCTGGATCCTCGACAGATTGGGGTTTTGGTGCGAATTCGATGGCTGCAGCTGGGTCGTCGTTTATGGCAGATGTCATTTTTGCGTAGCCAAAATATTCTCCAGATTTGTTGGCAGAAAATATGAGGTATACATTATCGGCAGTCTGAAAAGTACCGAGTTAAGTTCTGAAATCTAAATTGATAGGAAAGGAAAAGTACTTACCTGATATGCTTTGTTTAGAGCTTCTTCGTTGTGCGATTGGGTTGCCCAGATACCGTTTCGAACGCTCAACTCAAGGTCTTCAACCGTAAGACTCTTAACAATGAAAAACTTGTCTTTGGTTAACGAACCCTCCGCAGTTGAATTTTCGTCTGCATTCTGCACAACACCATCTGTTGAAAATTCTTCCTCCTGCTCTTCCGGCGAGGGTGATCGTGCCACGGGTGGGTTTGATGGAGGCGTCAAAGCTGCAGGGCCTGTTGGGGCAGACAACCCAGCGCCTGCCCCAGTAGAACTTCTGCGCAAACGACTGACTAGTCTTACAGTTTGGAATCGCGAATCGTGTATCTTGGCCTGAGCGGCCGTACATGTTGTCTCGTCCTTGAAATTTGCAAAAGCACAATTACTTTTGGAGATCAAGAAGAGAGACTCGAGTCCAGGGGTTTCCTTGCAAACATGTAAAACCAAAGGCATCAATTCGGTCTGTGGAGGCAGATTTCCAATCCATATCGCATGACCTGGCATAACAATTGTCAACACTAGATGCCTCGAAAGGGAATGGGATATTTTGGGCCACAGCTTACCACTCTGGCGCGGTTTTCTCGGTGGCCCACGTACAACTGACGAAGGACCGCTAGAGGCTATATAATGCGTAAGCGGTAGTTAGTGATACTCCAAAGTTAGGGCGTACCTATACTACTTGATCTTCCTCCTGCAGCGTTGGGATTCGTACCCAAATAATCATTATTTTGCTGTTGCGCTTGCGGTCTATTCTCCCCAGGAAGTCCTGCGCGCATTCCATATGGAGGGGATACTCCGGTGTACATCTGGTTTTGAGGGTTGTATTGGCCAGATTGTATAAAGTATGGAGAAATTGGTTGTTGCATTTGACCTGCATATCCTTGACCTTGGTAGAATTGACCACCGCTTGCTCCGGAGTGTAATTGCTGCGATGGTGGCACTTGGGTGGTTGGGTACATGCCTTGGAACTGGCCTTGATACGGCATCGCGTAAGCTGAATTGGCTACTGGTGGATTTGCTTGTTGGAGATTTTGAATCGGATAGGAAAGTTGTTGTCCTGGTACGAGCCGTTGCTGAGACATATTATTGTAAGTTTGGTATTGCATATCTGGTAATGCTCCTCCTAAGTTTGCCATGTTGAAAGAATCCAGACGCTGTTGCGAGGCTTGCTGCTGGCCAGGAAAAGGCTGATATTGATTGTAGGCAGCTACCTGCGCGTTATATTGCGGTTGAAGCGATTGCGCCATTCTACTGTCGGGTTCGGGGGAAATGTTCGATGTTGATTGTTGCGTGTTCGATCCCATGCCCGGGGAGTTCACCGGATAGTCGCCAGCAGGCGGTTTTCGACTAGGTTTGTCGCCCATTGATATATACTGTGCTATAGGAACCGGAGCCCAAAGATATACTGCTATGAAAGACATGTTAGCGGTCGCCTTGGGCCCATCAAAAGTCTTGCGAAAGGTAAAAGAGCATTGCGGTACAAATAGAATCCAAATCCAAGACCGTATGAAGAACACCACAGTTCAAGAGTACGGGCGTTTCAACAACAACAATAAGAGGCTCATGATACAACCTTTTCGAAGTCCTTTTCCTGTCGCTCTTGAGCCTTTGTAACCAGGAAAGGGATTTGATAGTGGCAACCGTTCTCGTATCACAAAGATCCCGACAGGCCAGAGCTATGCCAGTAGATGGAAACACTTGCAGGAGGGCAGTGTATTTTCTATTTTTATTTTGGAGAAATACTCTGTTGTTGAGGATAGACGGGGCGCAGGTGATTTGGGTTGGAGAATGTGGTAGGGATCGAGGGGGTTCGTGAAAAGGGTGCCCAGTCAGACGATATCGGCTGTCATGTACACTCTCAGCCTTCGAGAAGATCGACAGCGTGCAAAGAACGAAAAGGATGTATTATGACCGGAAACAATGGAGTCTTGCAGGTACTGGCGGCACTGGGATGTCAACTAATGGTAATCCGGAGCTTTTCGAGAATCCTTGTTAGGGCTGTCGCCTGTCAGTGCCTCTCACTGGACGGAGAGATGGTGCGGACGAAGCGTGATTGGGCACCCACCACCAGCCGTTATACTCTCCAGAACCCAGTAGCACGTTGAGAAGTGTGCAGAAAGCTACAAGTACATCATAAGCATGGGCCATGATCTAGTTGATGTATGCATCCTTACCACAGGCACGAAACCCAAGTGACGTCTGGTGACGAGGAATTCGAAATAGGGATATGTCTTCAGCCAACTCCTTTGGCCAGAGACGGATACTATGCAGTGATCGTCAGGTACAAAGAACTCGAGCGAAGGCGGGACGGCGGGAAGCGCGAAGAAGCGCTGCCAGAAGAAGTATAAGTGCCCGGCGGTAAAGTAAGAAGCTTTAGTGAGGAAGTGCGAAGTGCGAAGTGGTTCAATAGGCCAAGTGAAGCCAAAGGCACACGCAAAAGGGTTTTTGCAGGAGGCAAAAATGCAAAAGGCCCACGATGTCGATTTCAACCCTCCTTGTGTGCCCCTGTGTGTGCGTGGAGGGGCAGGCATGGGTCCACCGAACGGAAAGCAGAGGCCCAGACGAACTCGCTGTCCACCACCGCCAGCGGCTTGATCCTCTCGTCTGCAGCCAGCACGGTGCTCAGCGGAGATGCATATCGTAGACGGGGGCCGGTTCAGGGCGTGGCTCAATGGCTCATCCGTGGCGATGGGATTCCTGGCTTGGTGGCTGCTTTTAGAGGGACATCCGGCATGGGATTGTGAGAAATTCCATTAGTATTTCCCCTTCCCCTTCCCGCGTTTGCGTGACAGGGTAGCCTGTTCGTTCGCGATTCGCCCCTCTGGAGTAGGCAGGGAGACAGGGTCCCGCTAGGTGCCACTTACTCGAGTAGGGCTGGCTCGCGGGAGATACCAACGCAAAGTTTGTGTCTGGTCTGCGTCTGGTCTTTCACATTTTTGGCTTGTGTGGCAAAAGCCTGACAGGCGAGGAGACCGCAGGCGAGCACGAGGCCTCGCCAGCACGACGATCTTTTGCTGGGTCGCGAGATCAGAGATCTGTCAGCCATCAACCATCAGCCAGTAGTCACTCTAGTGCACTCTTCTAGTGCCTCGATCCGACCAGAAGTCTAATCTCGCATGCACCCGCCAGCCCACCACCTAACGCCCACTTCATCTTCCATTTGCCTCAGTCTTCTTTTCCCGGCCGTATCCTCCTCCTATACAGTATGTAACAGGCAAACTGTTGACCGCTTTCGAGGACTGCCTTTGCTGACCCGGCCTCGGTGGTGAAACACTTATATCAAAAACTCCCAAGGCAATATCAATCCAAAGCACCTCCAAAGCGGCCACCATGCACCAACTACATCTATGTTGTTAACGTACCCACACGCTTCGGCGCTCTTTAACTTCATCGCAAGAGCTAACGTAATCAAATGCTCCTCAATTTCCCTCGACCCTGTGCACTTGCACCTCCAGCACGTCAGCTCGGCCTATATATGACCTTGGATAAGAGTTGCAAATATCAACAGCGCTGTTATTTGGGAATAAGCGACGCCTGTAAAGCCAGCTTGGGTGACAGGTCCGATTAAGGTTATGGCTAGGAGGGAGCTCGGATTTTTGTGTAGTTGAAAATACGCCTTAAGTCCGTAAAGTGGGTGGAATTTCATGAGGGCGTCATTCCGCGAGACTCTAATAGAGGCCGGTAAGAGACGTCGGTAGCAGGTTGCTATGAGCTAGCCTCAAGAGACCATTTGGTGCAAATAAAATGAGGCAATTGGTATCTGAAGGGTCCTGAAGAAGAGGCCATCGTCTCATCCAACTGGCAAGCACGAAAGAGCGCTTGCTTCTTTCTTCTATTCTCGCGTACTGGTCTGAAGGCAATGACCAAAGAGCAGCCACTGCAATTTCAATCAGTCTTCACCACTTTTTCGAAAGATAAAAGCACTCGCTTTCTCTACCTCAAGATGTGGTGCTCACGCCTGTACAACCGCTTCCGGCCCCCACGCTCTCAAAAGTGGCAAAACTGCTTGTTGAAATTGAATATTGGTGGCGCTAGTAATGTAGGATAGTTGGCCTATAGCGGCATACCCAGAAAAACTCCCAGGCAGTGAGCAATCGATTCGCAGGTGAACGAGATGGAAAATTAACTGCGAGTGACGTCCATGAGGTTGATGACGCCGGAAGAGATTCGGGACGAGCTTCCAAGGTGGCAAACCAGGGAAAATCAGGGCAAAAGCTATTCTTCTCCAGCCACACCTCTCACCTCGAGGATCTGCAGGGTCTTGTCTCTTTACACACGGTAGCATATTCCTCGCTTCCCATTGGCCAACCCAAGACAGTGCGAATAGTGGGTGTTTGATGCCGCAATGATGCGGTGGAGGGGTACGAAGTAGTAAGGGTTCCTTGGAACCGCTCGTGGCCCAGAAAGTTGAGTTCGTTGCACCAGAAGGTGGTGGCGAGTCTCGCTCCACGCACATGCCGAGGCGCTTTGTGGCGTTCAGGTCGCTCAGGTTGAGGGGTCCATCCAGGTTGTTGATCGTCGGAAAACCCTCCGCTTTCCAAGTCACGATATTCAACTTGATAGACGGCCCCGGTTCTCATGGCTTGCCGCTGCTGATCCGTCCGAACTTCGAAGGAGTACTCGAGTAGATGAGGGTGACACGAGCATGAAGAGCTTTTCAAAATGGAGCAGCAAGTACCAGGTACCTTGGTACCACCCCGCCGGAAAAACGAAATACTTGGCCCATGGTTGGGCCACATCTGGACGACCATCTTTTCAATTCGCTTCGGTTCGGTTCGGCAGTCAAACTCGGGGTCTGTGGCTGGTGAGAGTGGCTGGTGCATGGTCTCGATTGGTCCGTGATGATCATAACCACTTTCGACTTCTTCGACTTCTAGACCTCTGTCTGGTGCAACAACCAAAGAACACACCACTACCGGCCCGACGCGTATGCTAGACCAGGGCTTGAGACCTAATCATGACTAGTTAGTGTCTACAACGCCAGCTTCTGCCGCTTCGAATGCAATACAACTCTCAAAGTCTAGTCATCTCGGGCGACAACCATCCGCTTGAGGTAAGCTTAGGAGAAGTCTGCGCTGCTCGTTTCTCCATATCGATATCAATCAGCGCCTCATTTGTGGGCGTCTGCCGTATCAGGGTCAATTTCGAAACACATGCACTCTGACGATTTGAAAGCCCAAAACGATCGATGAATTCGCCTCTGTGGGGGAAGTAAGGAATGTGCAGTTACTGTGCAGTAGCTTTTCCGAGCCTCAAGACGACCTTCGCTATCTGCATGCTGCAGGGAAAGGGGTCAAGCCACTTGAGGCACCCGCCTCTCCATGCTGCTTTACTCTCGTCGTCGTTACCTAACTGTGGCGAGAAGTCAAGCGAATTCAACTTCAACATAACGTGATCGGATTTTTGTTTTGCCTTCTTTCGCACTCTTTTCATCGCGCCTGAATTGAGGGATTTACCAAGTGTCTGTTTTGAAGAGCAGATGCGAGACATATTGTCCCTGGCGGTGGAAAGAAGCAGAAGATCTTACAAGCTCGAATCGTTGAAAGATAATGATCCAAGCGGAAAGAGAGTTGCAGTTTGAAAGATTGTTTGAATTATTTTGCCGTCGAGCATTTGCATTGCCCTATCAATTGGTTTGCAAGACTACCCGTTTCCCAGAATCTTTTGCGTTTTGTTATCTCATTATGCTAGACTATCAAAGGCACTTGAGGTCAGAATTGGAGAGAAGCGGTCTCTGTCCGCTGCTTTTTCCCGTTATGATCCTCATTGCTTTAAGTTACAATATAAGAGAGATTAGGTCAAAATGGGGGAGAGTGGCTGGTCTTGTATACCAATTGATACGGTATAGACCCCTACAGCCATTCAAGCTCACAAAGCAAGAAAATTGCGATAAGCATTCATATTACCCCCGCCCCAATCAAATGCATTAGCATGGTTCAGTATCGCTATTCTGAATTACTGACATTTTTTTTGGTGTTCTTATGTCGTTGCGTTGTTGCGTCGCCGTATTCGTATTTGATGGTGGTACTAAGTATGCTGGGAAATCAAACATACTCGTGCTGTTGCACGGGTCCGTTGCACGAGGTATACTTCCCAAATAGGCAGTCGCGCTTGTGGCCCATGATTTGAAAGATACCCAGCCTCCACTCCCGTCGAAGTTTTAAAAGTGTCGCCACTTGCTATAAGTTTCGTTCTAACCCCCTGTCTTCGTCCTCTCGCTAATCGCTTAGACGCTCAGCTACTCCGGGTGAGTTTGAAAGGAAGAACTATACTGAATCTTGCGGTTCTTCAAATTGCCCATACCGAGAATCTCTTCAAGAGCAAATCTCAGGTCCACTCTGGCTTTTGTTAGCATCTGGATCACGAGTCGGAACTTTGCTCCGGCACCGTAAATATGCCCCTGAACAACGTATTCGGCGCGATTAAGCGGCCACTTTTCCTCGTAGTTCACCCAAAATGAGTCACAAAGAAAGCCGTATTTCTATTGGCTACTTGGTTGTAATTCAAGTCATATTGGAACTAAGGAAACTACCCTAATGGGGCAAAGATAAACTACTAGATCAAAGTCGCTTCTTTGGAACGTATATATTCGAACACATCTTCGGATGCGGAATCTTCGCCTCAACCATTTTGACCCTTACCTTGCCATGGTACGAGCACTATCTGGCATATTTACTATTGCAACTCACAAGACAAAGATTCGACCAGCATCACCGTCATTCTACTGCATAGAAACAACACGGATATGCAGGGCTCCGGTCAACGATCTTCCTAAGATCTTCTTAAAGATGAACGGCGTCTCCATTGCCATTTCTCCACATCTTCGGATCTCACCGCCGCATTACGCAATATTAGAGACTAAAATCTAAGCTGAGAGAATTCAACTCCGATGCGGATTTCGAAAATTAGCATCTACCTATGGGGAACCCCTTAAGCGAGTAAACCCTTGCTCCCACTTGACGAGAACATCGACCCAACCATTCTCACTGGACGGAAGCAGAATCGCCACAGCAATATGTGGAATTAGATGACATCTTGGGCCAAGACTCCAAGTGCAGTCTGAATCTCGATGATCTCCCGGATCTCTCTGCCTGCTGTGGCTGAGAGACGAACTACACCGCATCACTCACGGCGTCCCCAAACTAGCTGTTTAGGGCACGAAAAGCTTACCGTTTTGGCAATCAGGAGAGCTCCCATACTCACCAACTCAGCAATCACATCTGCACCATCATACTTGCCACTTCTCAACCCCAAAGCTTTTTTTTTCACATGGCATGTATGATGTCTCCTTTCACCCTCCTCGCAGACAAACACTTGTTCGGTTTTGCAGAAAACCTGCTTCCCTTGACCACGTCAACATACGACGCAGCTTCCTGCACGCGTAGCGCACTTTCTTGTCCTCGTGGGCCGTCTTCCTGCAGAACTTCCTTGGCTGCGAAGAACTGACAACGCTGCTAGCTAGGCCGATGCCCCGATGATGGCGAATACCCACCTGCGAACGAAGACGGCTTTCCCCCACAATCAGACCACAATTCGATCTCTAAGCGACCTACCTGTCCTTCGAGACTTTCCCGCGACTTTCAACGAAGAACGATCTCCTTTTGATGATGCCAACTTTCGAACTGCCTTTACACACCTCGATCCGCCCAGCCACAGACTCGGCTTCAAAGCCAGGCACGAGACCTGATGATAGCTACTAGGCTTGCACACCTAAAACATCAACGAATACATAACTGAGGGGGAAGAGCAAGTAGAATGGCTTGGTGGAAGGGATATTCGCTGTGTGCTCGCTTAGAACGCTTTCCCTTCACTTGCGAGATGGCTGGGAATCGAAGGCCAGGAGCTCACACGAGCTCGTGTAAAGACTCTCATAATGGTGCGTGAGAAGATACTAGCAGTTGCGCTTCTGTCCATGTCGATACCTCTCTCATGCTACTTTGTGTCCATTGGCAGGAGGAGTAGCGTCAGTTTGAGAGAACCGGTTGGGGGAGCGCGTACTGGCTCAGCAGTCTTAGAGGAGTTGAACATATCTCTTCGAATGGACATATGGCCCCCTTCTTTTTCTTAAGAGCAGAATAACAGAACCGATGAGGAATGATGGCTTTGAATTCTCCTTCTCAGAAGCATGGCACCACGTCGAAACATCTGCTAGCATACAACGCAACGAATAAATATGCTAGTACCTACTTCAACACAACACAAGTTTCCCCACTTTAAAACGCATCCTGCATACCTTTCATCTCCATTGCTTAATTTACAAACCCCACCAACACATACTCCCCTCAACAAAACACAAAACTCCCCAACATTTTCTCCCTACAATCTACTAGCAAAACATAAACACCTCTTCCGCGTCTTGAGAGTCAATTTCACTCACTCTCAAAACTTACCATATCCTCTTTCGCACCCAATCAAAATATACCAATTCCTTTCCACAAGCGTTCGTATTAGCAGTTATACGAAACCATGAGATTTTCTTCGGTTTTGTTAGGACATTTTTTTGTTAGGTCCTAGAATATTTAATTACTGGGTTGCTGGAGTTATGCTGGTATTCGTATACAGTAAATGGGATTTTCACTTGAGATGACCGTATTAATCAGAATGCAAGACCCCCTATCCTCCCATTTTGATCTTAATTCTCTGTGAGGGTTTAGCACAATAGGGGTCAAAATGAAAGAGGCCCTGAAAACGGGAGAGCCTCTCCCGTTCGAACTCAATTCTCTGTAATAATCTGAAACAATTAACCTTAAAATGCGCGAGATTGCGGGGTCTTGTATTCCACGGTATGCCCGCAGCTGAGGAAGTGGTAGTTGGGTGTATAAGCGATAAGGGAGTCATTGCACATTGTTAGAAGGGAGGGAGAGGGTGAGAGTTTGTGTGCTAGCGTGAAATAAATACTAAATTAGGGTATAATTGAAAGATGTAAAGGGCAAGGGGGTTAGGGTTGGGATTAGGATGGTGACGTGAAAGCTAGATGTCTTTTGGGGTGGTAAGCGAGGGCTTGTTGCAACTTGCATTGTGTTGGTTGGCATGACTTAAACCCTGCAAATTCGCAGTTATATCACACCTCTAGACAATTCAATCCCTATTACATCTCTTACTGACATTCCATATCATAGATATCGTCGAGAAGAAGTCTTTCCTGGCGCTCGTACTAACAATTATTTGCCGCGACATTTACTTAGTAGCCTTACAGGATTTGAGTCCGACGTTTGTATTTACAGTATATCATGATTTTTTGTCATCATTGCTTTTGTAATATTACGGTAGTTTAGTTGCTTGTGGGATAGCCCGGACTTGGTAGAGAATTGTTTATGCAGTTGAACTGTTGAAGTGCATTAAGGAAGTATTTTTTTTGGGAGATTTTGTTTGGGAGGTAAGGCATGTGAACGAACTTTAGTCTTTGAGTGATGTTTGGATGGAGGTATAAGCTGGGGATCGGATTGGATACAGAATGGCGATTTGAAGTTGGGGGTATTAGCAATATGAATAATGGGGGTAGGACCTACTACAGTGGAGTTTATCGTGAGCTTCCATCTCAGAGAATTTCTCTCACGCTTCAAAACCATCTTATCTCTCCATCCACTACGTATAGAACATCTACAAAGTACCATGATTTTACGAGCAGGAAATCATGTATTAATAGAGCACCACAGCGGCAGAGTCCCATCAGACGTGTCTTCCCCCATAAGCCTTTTTCATTTCCCCCTTCGGTTTTAAATGTATTTTGTCCTGTTGCAGTTCTGTTTTGGCGATATGTGTGATCTAAAAAAAAAAGTGGCTGAGACGGAGGATGGAACGCGACGAAGTTGTCTGAGATTGTCATATAGCCTTACACGGAATAAAGTTCTCTAGATATCGAGTGACACGTACAACTACAATTATTCACCTCTAAATGGGACACTTGATAGTGTTCTCCAGAGATCGGGTGGCACCTACAACTGCAAGGATTCAATTATTTACCTCTAAATGGGACACTTGATAGTGTTCTCCAGAGATCGGGTGGCACCTACAACTGCAAGGATTCAATTATTCACCTCTAAATGGTACACTTTAACCTTTTTCTAGAACTTCGACCTAGTGAACCTCTTTTGGAAAGAACGAACTAGAAGTCCCAAAACACAGTCTTCATTTGAAGCTCGGTGACTATCCTCGAGTCGCAAGCAAGAAAAAAAGCATGTCCCTCATCCCAATTTTCGCACCTACTTTTTACGTTCCGCAAAACCTCATCTATTGCAGTCCCGTTCTGGATTTTTCCACCATCGTGTGCGGTCACTCGGAGTCGGAATCCTCACCTTCCCCAAGTACCTCCAACTCAAAAACCACGCCAACCTCAACTTTAAATCTTACCACCTCACGCACCAGCACCGAAACTGCATCACTAGAAATGGCAGCGACCTCGCCTTCGCAACCCATGTTCGAGCCAAGATTCGACGTCAAAGAACTCCCCCAAACCTACGAACTGCATGGCGAAATCCCGGGCATCGATCAGAAAGATATCGATATCGAATTCACCGACGTCTACACGCTGACGATCCGAGGCCACACAGAACGACACTATGATCGTAATCGTACTGCTCCTTCTGCGCCAATGATGAGTACAGCTAGCGCTGCTTTAGCCAACACACCCGCCAGCACACCTCCCACCGCCACTCCAGCAGCAGAAGGAGAAACACCAGCAGAAGTCCCGAAAAAGACGCCCCAAGAAATGGCCACAGAAACCGCACACCTCATCGCTCACGGTGGTAAATACTGGGTTTCCGAAAGAGTTGTAGGAGCTTTTGAGCGGAGTTTTAGTTTCCCGATGCGGGTGGATCAGGATGGGGTTCGAGCGAGTATGCGGAATGGGGTTTTGAGTGTGGTGGTGCCGAAGGAGAAGGAGGTGGAGGTGGTGAAGAAGAAGGTTAAGGTTCAGATTGGGAGAGGGTCGAGTGAGGTTGGGAGGGATGCCGAGAGGGAGTTGAGGGCTACGGAGAATGCGTTGAGGAGGGCGAGGGTTAATTCTGATGATGTGGAGAGGGATTGGAGAGAAGAGAGGGGGAGGAGGGAGAAGAGATGATGGTTGGAGAGGTGTACAAAGCGCGAGGGAGGGACGGGAGAGATTATTTGAGGAAATTGGGCAGTACGGGTGGATGGTATCTTTGACCAAAAAAAGCCGCGTTGGGTTTCTTCGAAGGTTGTTTAGATCTGGAGAAATGGTGCAAGTCATATCTAGACTAGCTGGCTGCTCTCCTGCAAAGCATAAAATACTAACTGCGACCGGCCAATTTTCTTCTCAAATTCTGCATCATTATCATCTCTCCTCCTTTCGCAGCCTGCCACTCTCCACCAAACCTCAAATCCGGTTTTATTTGTCCCGCATAATTCAATCATGCCTTCAATTCTCTCACAGGATATTAGCTCTCTATCCAAAATAAGAAGTGTCAAGTAAGATCATACCGTAGCGCTGAATATTACACGGTCCTCATTCACTTAACTATTAAGTCGCGTACCAAACATAAGAAAATAAGAGTTGTTTACAATGTATACAAAGTCACCAGCGGAAGTATCCAGGATACGTTGTTGTCAGGCGGAAATGGAGATTAAATGTTGGGACTGTGCTTGATAGGGTAAGCGAGCGGGAATAGGGGGTATTTTTGACAGGGTAGGGGAGAGGGAATAAGGGAAATTGTTACCGTAGCGCAAATGTGCGCAGGATATGCAAGATCCCTTTAAGATCCATGAACGTAATATCGTATTATCGATTCAAGACCTGGGATTAGGTATTTCTTGAATCGCGCCACACAGCATTGCCCAACAGTGAGTGGTGTAATTGAAGTTTTCGATTATCGTGTACTACATTGATATCGACACTCGGAAGATTGGGACTCTTGCTCTGGATCTTCTTATATTCCTCCCTCAAATCGCAGCTCATGTCATCTTATTGTAAGAAGCAGATCAAATGTTTCTTTCCCACCTCGAAACTCCATGTTGACCACCCATTTTCGCCACCCCCAACGCCGTTGAATGCAAATTTGACATCTAAACATCGCCCTTCAAAATCTCTCCTTCATTCTTGAAGCGACCGTCCGCAAATTTCCATACACTTTTCCTGGAGGGCTTCCCAGAATCAAACTAACAATTGCTTCTCTTGCAATGTGAATATTTTTGAACCCTCCCAGGATGTGGATCTTCGAGTCCGCAAGCACCACTCTTGTCCGACTTGCATTTTCAATCGCAAACTTCGTCTTTCCATCTTTTCCGGCGATACGACCAATGGCTCTTCCCAAATGCTCTCCTTGCAGCGTCTTTACATCCTTAATCTCAAAGGTCTCGATGTAAAGATCGTCCAGTCGTAGAAGAGCGATAGCGTCATCCACATCAAAACCCAGACTGAATGCTTTTACGAAATCCTCGCCCTTTTGCAACGCTCCAGTATCTGTTGTATGCTGTGAAGTTCGAAGTTCGACGGCACGGTTCTTTACGTTCATTCGGACTTGAAGTTTCAAGTGTTCAACAAGTGGTGGGTAAATTTTTGGCCAGGAAGCTTTAAGAGGGGTCATTCGGTGGGGTGGAATCGGGACTTTGCGGTTTTCGACACGTACAGGCCCGTTCTATACAGCAATTAGTTTACGAAGAAAAAGTCTGTTCGCAGAATTTCTCACAGTATTCTTTGCTGGCGCAAATCTTGGTCGACCCTCTTCGTCAATGTGCATTTCGGTGTCGGCGTCGCCTCCAACTGGTTGAACAGCATTTGTTTCTGTGAGCATCGCATCTGGGGCATCTAGTAACAATTCGTCGTCCGCATCTGGTTCAAGTCAGAACTTTTTTACCTGTATCGCGGATTATCCTCTTACTTTCTACAGGTAAAGGTACATTTGCGGCCTCAGCCAATTCTCCAGGCGGTTTTGCCAGTGCTGTTGGTGCAGGCATTTTGGCGATTTTTTTCGCGGATTACTCCCCGAGCGCTCACGATAACTTTGCTTGAAATTTGGGCCGGGAGGAGCTGGTTTGGTGGTGATATGTGGCGTCCTACAGCAATTTGAAGGTTTATGCTGGTGGGATTGAATTTTATCGTCGCGGAGTGCGGAGCCCTCCCGCCGATAAGTAAAAAGTCTTGGCGCTATGACCCACCATCCGAAAGAGGTCGCGTAAAAAATAGTGTTTGCCCAGAAAATCGGTCTAGAATCGTCATCGCCTTTGGCGCAATCCCTTCCCTGCCTTTCCTTTCTTCTGCTCACGGTGACAATGCACCACACTCGATAATTCATTTACAACTTTGAACATTTTGTAAATGATCAAAATGCTCTTTCGAACATGTCCACAATAATGCAGAGGCGACTTTGGTCCCGTTTATGGGATCCCGGCAGTCGATTCTTGATATCGAAGAGCTACCGAGCACAAAACTTGGAAAAGACCGCGAAGCCCGCGTTCATATTCTCGCACACCACTCGAAGAGCTTTCTCCTGGAGCAAACCCCAGTTATCAAAGGATACCTCGAGAAGGACACTGACAAGCTCCAAAAACTTTGCTTCGTGCGGCTTCCTGTTCATCGACGTCAGTCCAAATGCAAATGTAGCACCCTCGATTACACAATGTTCATCCACGGTCGAAAAGTCACTTTACTCGACGCCAACACTGCCTGGACGATCCATTATTACCTTAGCACGGCAGTCATGGCGGCGAGAAATACATTCGACCAGTCGAAAGAGGAAAGGGGCCATGGCGAAAAGGAATAAGAGCTCTTCATCGAACGAGCAATCATTACAAAAGCACGCTCAAAATGGGAAAAAGACCTCTAAAACACCAATCGCGGTAGCAAAGAAACCTGAAGCTATCAAAGAAGCACCTCCAAATCCCGAGCCACACAATTATCTCCATCTTCCTCAATTACCTCACATGCCGCATCGTCCGACTAAGGAGGAGATTCTCGCTGCTACAACTGGGTTCTGGTCTCGATTAAAGGCACGATTTAAATGGTTTTCTATCAGGAGCTCAAGGCCCTGGAATATCGATGATTGGAGCGCTTTTGTTTCGTGGTTTGTGGTCGGAAATATCGTTTGGATTCTAGTTGGGACAACTACCTTCTTTTCTCTTGTAATATTGTCCATCAACACTGTATTTGCTCAAGGTATGGCCTCCCATATATTGCCGTTTCCCATAAAACTAACGATTGCCAGAAACATTGGCAAGATGGATTGGTGATTATTTAACACATTCGGCCGGAGTTAAGGTCGTTTTCGAATCTGCGGTTGTACCAAAATGGAAAGATGGGGTTATAACTTTTCACAATGTCTTTGTTTCCAGGAGACCGGGTCAAGGAAAGGCCACGGTCAAAAAAGGATCATCCGTTAGCGCTGCTGCCGCTGCCGCTGCGGAAAGAGAAGCGGAAGCAGAAGGTCGGGCTGTGGAGGAAGAGGAAGATACAAATTACACCCAGTTCGACTTGACTCTTGGAACGGTCAACGTAACTTTATCGTTCGTCAAATGGTGGAATGGAAGGGGGCTTCTTCAAAATGTCGAAATAAAGGGAGTTCGGGGTGTTGTGGACAGGACCTCGGTATTTTGGGGCAGCGAATATGTTGACCCAAGAACTTACCGCCACGAACACCAACTCGGAGATTTCGAGATTGACTCTTTCAAAATGGAGGACCTTCTTGTTACTATCCATCAGCCGAATGGTTTCCGGCCTTTCTCAGTTAGCATATTCTCTTGCGAGCTGCCTCAGCTTCGCAAGCAGTGGTTGTTTTACGATTTTCTATCTGCAAATAATATGTCTGGAGCATTTGATGGCTCTCTTTTCACCATTCATCCTCGACAAATGCAGGGATTTGCTGGTGCACGTCACGAGGATAAAGAAGACGAGGCCAATCCATGGAAAAAGCACAGTCGACTTCGCATCGACGGACTGAAAATCGACCATTTAAATCGAGGGGTTGATGGTCCATTCGGGTGGATTCACGAAGGGAATGTTGATATTGTGGCAGACGTGATGTTTCCTGCAGAAACCGACGATAGCATTGCTAAGGTAGTATCCGACTTCTATGATCGCATGGAGGCAACGGTCACTTCAAATCGGTATATGCACTTTCTCGAAAACAGTCCACACACATTCGACCTCAATACTCCTGAAAACAGAGCTGCTGCTAGGGACAAACCTAGAAAGGAGGATGACAAGCGATTCCTTGTGATGGACCTCAGGGTACACTTTAACGACGTTAAAGCCGCCGTACCCTTTGTCACCCGAGATCTATCTTACACCAACCAGGCCCTTATTCGGCCAATAGTTGCCTATATCAACTCACAAAACACATACATCCCTATCAACTGTCGAATAGTCAAACGCGCCAGCGAATTTGACGGAAGCTGGACCATTTATGATAGCGGGCTCATGGAAGATCTGTCGGCGGAAACTTACGAGGCGTTCGCAAAAGATGTGGTGGATACCCAGCAAAGGATGCGAAGACTGAAGAAGGTGGGCTTCTGGTCGATTTCCTTGGCGATTCAAGCACTGTTCATGGGAATGGCGGGGAATATTGCTTAGCTGGGCAGGAACGGCAAACGGATCATGACTCTTCCCTCAACCTATAACAAAATTCCTTGTATAAACAAAAGCTAGGGTTGTAGAATAGGCATGGGGGTGATACACATGGGTCGGTTGGGTTGGCGCTTGGGCTCGTTCATGGGGCTAGCGACATTTTCGCATAAAGGGGCGTTTTCAGGGGTGAGCTTGTCACCTGGTTTCTGACACATTTCGAAGATGTAAATTTGTACAACTCTTTGGGGAGTTGTTAATATCATAGATGCGATGGGCTGGCCGTTATGGCTGACGATGTTACGTACAACTTTGCTCATTCTCAATATCATATTTTAAGATTATAAAGGGCGATTGTTTTCAGTTCATTTGTTGATATCTTGAGTTATGGGTATTTTGTCTATTGTTTATGGTTTGTTGTGTACAGTAGTAAGACTGGGGAAGCTTGCAAGTGCTGCCATATATCCATACCTCATATAGGCAAGTACCTTGGGGGTAGAACGACTGGTTGTCAATGTGCCACCCGCAACGAGAAAGTCTGACTCAAGATCATGCCCGACTAGGTATTGCTAGGTAAACAGAATGCTAGCGTGTTCTCTATCCAAGCACTGGTCCCAGCTTTTAAAGTTTCCGAGCTTGCTTGGTTTCTCTACGAGTCTACCTGCAGATCCTTGTGTTATATTGATGACATTTCGACGTCGAAACCTTTTCCCACTAGTTGGTTTGTGTGTATATGTTGTCGCTCATGGTATATATGACCAGGACATTGTTGGTTTGCTAAGATGGAAGGATGACTTGGAAATTTTGGAGAGGAAAAAGCGCGCTAGGTTGGTTTTTTCTGACTCTCTTCGGGGGGGGATTGGGAGGTGATATGGCGGTAGTTAGAAGCGCCATATCGTCTAGTGACCGCAAGAGCTTGAGATTTCCAAGTTACTTCCAATACCAATCCTACGACAAATTTTGATTAGAGGCAATTTACTTCGCCCATATGAAGAACCTCGTGGAGGATTACCGGAAATAGAGCCTAGCTTGAGGGGAAAGAGAGGTAAGAGATGGCGTTTTTTTGAGATGCTTTCTTTTGAATTTATATATTTATACAATCACGAAGGGGATTCTCTTTCGTCTGATCTACCTTCGGTTTAGCCTTGATTGTTTTGAAGATTTCGAGAGAACAAGGTACATTTTGAATGAAGATTAGTTAATAGCAAATGAAAGCAAAGGAGTAAAGCCGCGATATTAGACCTATATAATACTATGAATTTACTTCCTCGGCAATCCTAGCTCCCACCAAACTTTCGAGAATAAAATCGCAGGGTAACCCCCCGAGAATACCCTTCCCCCTCACATCTAGGTTACCCGGTTATGAATCGCCGGGTAACCTGGATGTGAGAAAAAAAAATCTGGGAGAGTGAATTGCTGGTAGAGAATGTAAGTTCAGGTTAGTACTAGTTGTGCTATTCTTAGTACTCAACCAATCTAATGTTTGCTCTTCTGTTAGCTCACAGGTCAACGCTGAATTCTATCTCATTGTCGTTACCGTATATGGATAGACGAGAAGAATGTGATATACAATTTGGTCTACCTAACTCATCGACTTGTTTTGAAGTCTGTGATTGTAATTGAATTGAGAAGCAAAGACTTGCTTGCCACTTGTATTCAATGCAATTCGACTAAACTACATAGTTTAGCAATCTGAAATTAGAGTACGCAGTTAACGTAAGAAAATCTAGATAAAGTATGAAACTATTTGCAGTATCAAAACCCCTTTTGACGAGTTTACACAAGGTAAGATTGCTCTTTAGTCGGGTATCACGAGAGAATCAAAGTTGAGTTTTTTTTGGCTGGAGAGGTGATAAGCTTGTGATATCAATTCAAAGTTTCAAGGCTAAATGTAGTTGGATTTTTTTCATACTTTCCGAAAGTGTGAATATCAATAACAGTTCGAACCCCTGATTGTTTCATAACTCATCTCTTCATTGTATATTCGTAGTATACCTCAGGTCCTGAACCTACTTCGCCGGTCCCTTGGGTTTCCTATGCCCTACTAACTACCTGGGTCTCCTGGATGGCAGCTTCCTGGCATGAATTGAGTGATGCCCGGACCCTGGGTGAGCTCTTTTTACTCCGAACCATCCATTTTATTCCGTTTCTCGCCTCTCGGATTCTCCTACCCCTTAAACAAATCCGTCAAACTCAACCTCCTCCCACCCACCTCCGCGCCAGCACCAACAAACCCCTCACTCCCACCCACATCTCTATCCCTTTGTACCTCCTCCCACTTCTCCCTAATCAACCGACAATTAACCTCCCTCGTATCCATCTTATCCGCATGTATAAAAAACGCAATCGTCTTCAAGCCCCCCTCCTCCCCCTCACCCCCAATAATCCCCCCACCAACATCCCCGGCCCCCCTCACATGCACAATCAAAAACTCTTCAGTGTTTTCCACGTTTTCAATCCGCCGCATATCCAGTATCAAATTCCCCAATCCTCTCCGATTCAGCACCACAACACAGTAGTCCCCTTCTCCCCTGCCTGCCTGCGAACAGACAAATAGAGTCCCTTCCACATCTGTTTTGTTCCAGCTCGTGGTCTCTGGGACGTAGGTGTATATTTGTGCTGCGGGAGCAATTGACAGGATTGCCCGTATGGACGGACAGTAGCGTCGGAGGACGGAGAGGTTGAGTTCTGTGTTTGTGCGCGTGGGTACGGGGTTGAAAGGGAGGGGGGCTTCGGATTCGTAGTCGGAGGCGGGGATTGTTTGGGGTTGGTTGTAGTAGGAGTTGTTTTGATGGCGGGGGCGTGTTTTGCGGGGTGTCATTTTGAGGGTAGTGGTGGTTTGCGAGAGGGCCAGAATGACCGGAAAGGTAAGCTGCAGTGGTGAAATAAGCTGCTGAGGAACTGGGGTGGTTGCTCTCGTGTTCGTGGATGAAGTTTTAATGGTGAGACGGAGTAAGCTTGCTTCGATGGGGTAGCAAGAGCTTGAGGGGTGTTTTCGTGGGGTATCCGGGCGTCGTAAATTATCTTGTGGCTGATATTCGATAGTCGGCTTGAATAATCAATCCGTGAATTGTCTACTGGGCGATTCGTATTGTGTTGTGTTACCGCAAAGATGAAGTTGAGTTGAGTGACTTGGAAGCATGAAGTTGGTAGGAGTGGCTCGGCAAAACACAGCCTCGCTTGCAGTTTTCAGCCTTGTCCCACCGTAAATTTACTTACGAACAAACTAAGTATTGGTAGCTTGACAGAAATCTTTTAGGGTCCGGCCCAAAATTCATAGTTCATTAGTAGATTTTTAAATTTCTCATTATCAACGTCTCCTATATAGAGCAACTTCATGAATATCCATCCAAACCACTTTATCTACAACCAGACTTAATCCGGAAACCAGAGCTCTAGTGATTAGAAAGGCGCGATGCTCGTACCCATGCAGGCAGTGGTTCTCATTATTTAGCGTTATTCCTCCACCTCCAGTGATGGCCCGACTGTCTCAATCTCTTTGATCAGGCTAGCAGTAACCTTGAGATTTTCAGCACCGCTCAGCGATTTCACTATCATGCTCTCATGTCGCTCTCTCACGATCCGACGTAAAGCGCTGACAAGAAATCCCGATACAAGCTCAACCGACCATGTGTCAGGAATCACACTCAGAACATGATCAACCTCAAACCACCCGCCGAACCGTTCAAGAAGGATACTTGTTTGTTCAACCCGATTGCTAATATCCTCTATGCGGAGAAATTCTGAAAGCAAGAAGCCAAAGAGTTTTGCCTGTTCCTCTCTCGTTGGTAATCTTTCCCGAGTCGTAGTTTTCGATATTGGATGGTAGATGCTCGATCCACCGAGAAGGCAGTAATTAATTGCCGTATCGTAATCTCCCAACCCATGAGTCAGAAGTTGAAGTGCCTCTTCATGGTGAGATTGCCGGCCATCGAGAATGATGACCTCGGGCACGAGTTCTTTGGTAAAAGGAGCTATTCGCTTAAGGATAGCGTCCACATCATATTGCGAAGCAGTTCCCTGGCTTCGACCCAAAAGCTCAAGTAATCGAAGACGGCTATGCCACCACTCTTCGTCGATGGAGTTGTCGGTAATGAACTGCCCATAGGTTGGCTTCGGAGGTCGTAGGGCTCGATATGATTCGTATGTCTGAGACAATAAGCTTCGAGCTTCTGAGGATTCTTTAAGTTTGGCTGTAACAATATCCAAATAATAAGCAATGAGCTCGTTAATGTACTGGGAATGATTCTTGACGAAAACCAGATATTCAAGATATTCTTTGACAGCCCCTGGAGCACCATCTCGTAGTATTTGAACGACCTGATTTGGCTCAAATTTGACCGCACTGCGATCATCCGCAAAGACCTGGACTCCAATTTTCGGATTCCGTGCTGCGAGCCAGACGCCATACTCCTGCACTAAAGTTGAATTGCGGATCTTTGTAAGATATTCCCGAATTCTTGTCTCGCCCTCGCGAAATTCTCCACCTTCATCAGTCTCGCCCTCTACAATACGACACCAAGTCTTCAATACTTCGGCTGCCATTTTGCGGCTTTGATACAAGCGGCTCAGGACGTATAAGCGATGGTTAGACTCCAGCAACGATACTGATCTTTCGAAGCAGTCAACCCCGCCATCGACTAATTCGTAGAGAGCAGTTCGAATAGACCTTCCCCTTGGTGGACCCTGTGGGGATGATTTATCCAGCTGAAGTAGAACCACTAAAAGAGAGGCATCCACGCTGCGAAATATTTCCGATTCGTTAGCGACGCTTCCAAAGCCTTTCCGTTTCCGCCAAGCAGAAAGGAAACTTTTGAAGAAATGTAGAACTTCAGTTGACACTGGAACGTCGCTCGCTAATTCCGATGAAGCAGCCTCAGGTAGTATTTCGCGCATGAAATTATCTGCACAATCCTTGATACCGCCATGAATCCAGATGCCTGTTCTACCCTCCACAATTTCGTTTCGCAAGTTCGGAATCAGTGATAGAACCACACGCGGATCTAGACCTCCGTCGAGTAATGCTTCTTCACATATGCGATATATGGGCGACGCGTGCTGTGCCACTCCAGAGTTGAGAATGCTCATGAAAACCATCAATCCAGCTTTTTGCTTCACATATCCTAGGCTGACATACTCCGTCTCCGTCTTTGCTTCCTGGCCACGTAACGAATTTATTAATTCAATGGCTTTCCGCTGGTCCAAAGACCGAAATATTGGCTCATCAACGCCGGCATTTTGAGCCATAAGCGCAAGGGCCGCATCTAGTCGTAGGGCCAAGGGGTTACGGACAGCCCACCAGATAGTTCTGCCAGACCATGCAACACTTCGACTTTGGGTATTTCCAAGTCTCTGAGCAAATTGTCGTTCCTCATCACCCCGTTTCTTTTCCCATCCCTTGGGTAGAGTTTCTCCACTTTCAAACAGCTCTTTTTCGCCCGAAACACGTTCCAGTGAGCTTGCTGTTCTGGAGTCAATGCTGTGCAATGATAATGTTGAACCTTCGATAGATCTCATTGCAAAAGGTCGGAAACGTTTCAGGCTCAGCCTTTCAGCTATATCCGGAAATGAGATGTTGGTTTTATCTATAACAGACCGAACTCCTATACGGAGGGAGGCCTCGCCAGTTTCCCCTGTTTGTCGAGGGGCTTCTAGCCAAAACTTTTCTATGTCTCCTTCGCCGGGATTGAGATCCCATCTCTGAATTTCGAGACCATAACGAACCACACCTTCGATTTTGCGAGCCATGGAGGCAAGAACATACCCCTCCTCTTCATCCTCACTCGTAGTAGCGATTGGGTCTACCCCTACGCCACGTCCGTCCACAATAATCTCTTCCGGATAAACATTGAATTCTATCGTAGGTCGCGTAACCTCGCCTTCTAGACTCACAAACATGCCAACACCAGGATCCTGTAGACCAGTTCCGGTGACTAGGAGAAATTCTTGAGGAGTTGGTGATGCTATATGCGGCTTGAGATAGACCGGCACAGGAGCAACAGGAGCGGCGACGGTCGCTGGAGGCTCATCTGGGGGTGGTGGAAGGGCTTTGTTAGAACCTGGGCTAGGTACGCGGGGTGGCTGCCCAACAGGATTCGTAGTAGGGGCTGGTGAAGCTTCTCGGAAAAGAGCTTCAGGGGTTTCTTGACCAGTGGGATCACCGCCTCTACCTTGGCCACGAGTGACACCAGTCATAAAAGCACCAAGACTAGTGCTTCGGCCATGACCCCGATCGTCTGTAATCGATAACGGACGATTACCTTGAGCGGAGGAGCTACTTCGTGATATGCCGCCATTTCCACCACCAGATATATCCTCCACTTGACCTCCGACACTGCCAGATAGTGAATCATCCAGGGAAGAGATAGGAAATAGCGGTATCTTTAGTAAACGCTCTACGTCCAGAAGCGCATACGATCTAGAGTTCGCAACACATGCAAAGGTTTCCCGACGAACAGAAATGGTGCTCCCGGAGAAATCAATTACCTATACATATCAGTTCTATTTGTGAAATAAAATGGATATAGAAGCATACTCTAACTGGCTTTGCATCTTCGCCAATCCTGATAACTCTCATTTTCTTATTCAATGATACGAGGACTGTAACAGAGGGGCTTCGTCCTTCCCGCTCACGACCTGTAAGGTCTGTATTGAGGTCGATCCCACCTATCCAATTACATTGTCGAATGTGAGTCGTTCCAAAGACGGGGCTGAGTTCTGGGAGAGAATAAAAAGTCACGGTCCAATTGCACAAGATGCATGCCTTGTTAACATGAGCCAACAACAGGATTTGCTGGATTCCTGGCTTGTCTGGTTTTGCATTTTCGTAATACGCTGGTAATAGCCTAGAAGCTAGAATATAGGAGGGCTGTCCCGAGGGATCTTCGGGATCGGGAGGTATCTGCACAAAATGTAGGAGCTCTGAAGCGGATGTGCCCACGTACAGATTTTGATCTGGTAGGATTAGCCAATGTAAGATCAAAAGCATGTATTGCCTACCTAAGAATTCTACACACCTTATCTCGATATCGTCCCGGTCTCCGTCTGCAGAAAGAGGTATATCATCGAGCAGGGTTCGCAGCACGAACGGCCCAGTCTCCGGTGGGTTGTTCTGGGTGCTGGCTAACCCCTCTACCGTGCCCTCCTCGCCCGACTGCATCTTGAGCGGCAGCTTAGGCACGCAAGAACCATTGCATATCTGTCGCGAGAGATGGAACTAGGAGAAACCAAGGGACGAGTTGCAGACACGGCTTGAGTGCGTAAAGTACGTGAGGTGCAAGAATCGTAGATGTCGCAATGTGGAGTTGTCGTTGTGGTGTTGCTCTTGGGAGCTCTTGACAGGCATCAGAGCTCGGCAACGAGGCGCAAAGGGCACGGCACAGCTTACTCGTACTGGCGACCCATAAGCCTTGCGACTTTCACCCCAATGTCCATAAATACATCAGAAACCCAAAGAAAGGAATTATTCCAAAAAGTGTACAATTGAGCATTAAAACTGTATTTGTCAATACTTTTGCTTTTTTCATCGTTTTCTTTACGTCCCTACCTATTCCCTACTTTTTGAGCCGAGGAACAAGAGTTCGAGTTTCGTATGCGGAGCCTCCGCCGATTGCTCCAGGGTAGACAGCAAGGGTCCTAGCGAACACCTAAGCTGGAACATCACCAGAGCATCACCAAGCCAAATCAAACAACTTACGCCTCTCGACACCATCTCTGGCCGTCTGGATATGTCTGCGAGCTGGTCGCCTGGCAGGTGTGAACATCTAAAATTTCATATGACGGCTGCATCTCTAGGAGCATAGACATTACCACAATGGCAACTTCAGAAGCTACCTCGGCCGATTCCGTAGACACGGCGACTGCCTCAAATCCAACATCGGTGCAAGATGGGGACAATAAGTTCCAAAAGGCCATTTCAGCATGGCGAAGTGAGTATCATCGTCTCCTAAAAACATGCAGATACTAACTGCTCTGTTCTTCAGACATTGACTTGACATCGATGATTCCGACCTTGGATAATACCGCGTCGGAAATTGTTCAGTATCAACGAGACTCGACCGTTCAGCGCAAAGATTTGGCCCAGAAAACCAAAGATTTCAGAAAATTGGATGATGCGGGGAAGTTGGGTGAAGTCAAGGGACTGCTAAAAGGTGGGTACGCTCTGTTAGATTTTATGCAGAAATAACTAATAATTCTTATAGCCTACCAGACCTTTATCGATTTACTTACGAATCACTCAAAATCCACCAACTCGGCTTTTCTGCAAGTCTACTCCTCCCTTTCCGAAGCACCCGACCCATACCCTCTACTCGAAGCATCCGTCGACTCGCTGCTATTATCCGAAGATACTCTGCCAAAAGTTACACAGGAAAACGAACACCTGCAGAAGAATGTCAGCAAGCTCACATCACAATTGGAGGAGACGGAGACGAGACTAGAAACAGAAAGGAATGCGCGGAAGACTTTGGAAGAGGGCTTGGAATCAAAAGTCAAGGATGTGGAAACTTCGTGGGCAGCTGTACTAGAAGAGAAAAAGGGCAATTGGGAATCCAAGGAGAAGCTCCTAGAGGATAAGATTGAGAACCAGGACCGCCTGTTAAACGAAATTAAGGCAAGCTACGAAGTCACTCAAAGACTTGGACAATCAGAGAATGACGAGAATGATACTGGACGGGGTCACGTCACCAGCGCTGAGTTGGAGATGGTAAATTCAGACCTTGAGCGAACCAGTGTACGGTTGGCAGAAGTGGAAGCCCGAAATGAGCAGCTTCGAATCGAACTCGCACAGTCAGCATCACAAATTCCTAGTCAACCCGCCTTGAACTTGGAAGATGACCCATCATATATGAGAATGCGGTCTGAGAACTCTTCATTGATGAGAAAACTTGACGCGGCTCGAGTTGAAAAGGATGCAAGAAAGCGAGAGCTCGATGGCAAATTACGCTCTCTGGAGCGAGAGACAACTATGCTTAAGGAGGAGCGGGACACCCTCAAAGCGAAAGTCCAGAAATGGAGCGACTACGATGACGTTAAGCAGGAACTTGAGGTCCTCAAAAGCATTGAGTTTTCAACAGGAGATGATGACGAGCCAGAACTCGCGAACCCCTCCCAAGGAGACGTGGATAATGGATCATCTCGGTCCAAAAATGACACTTTAGAACAACTTCTACTGGCTCGCAATAAGAAGCTGAGTGATGAGCTTACGATCTTGAGGGTTTCTCACCAAGACCTGCAAAGTCGCTTGCAGTCGATGCAGGAGGAGCTTTCGAGGACTAATGGCGAACTCGAAAAGGCACAACACCTCAACGCAACGCTAGAAAATGATCTAGCAAATGTACAACATGAAACAGCAAGTGCGTACCCTTCGGCACCCTCGGTAGCTGGAACTTACGCAAGTCGATATCCCCAATCATCGGCGAACCATCTATTAGCAGGCCGCAAACCTCGAATATCACCAACGTCATCCATTATTTCTGGATTTGATCCTCGGTCTGCTTCTCTAGGCACTACATCACTTGAAGCTTTGCGTTCTGGTGAACCTGTTGGGGGAGGGTCTGGTATTTTGCCTATGATTACAGCTCAACGTGATCGTTTCAAGCAGAGAAATAGTCAGCTCGAGAATGAGCTTTCCGAAAGTCACCGGACAGTCTCATCGTTGCGACAAGAGATTGCGTCCTTACAAAAGGATAACTTGAATTTGTATGAAAAGACAAGATATGTCTCAACTTACAATCGCGGTGCGCCCACAGCATCATCTGCATCGTCATATGCCACGAATCCCAATCCAGCAACCATCCAGATGTCATCTTCCACCTCATCTGGGCTGGCATTAGATAGATATCGCTCGGCATACGAATCCAACATATCTCCTTTCGCCGCATTCCGAGGCCGAGAATCCGCTCGAGCATACAAACGTATGAGTCTCCCAGAACGCGTTGTCTTTTCCATCACTCGAATGGTGCTTGCGACTCGTTCTAGTCGAAACCTGTTTGCTGGGTACTGCCTAGCGTTGCATGTGCTGGTTTTCCTCTCCTTGTACTACACCATGACGGCCGATGTCGATCAACATGCAAGTAATCTGGGCGCAACGGCAGCGGCAGCAGCGGGTTCCATAGCTTCGAATGCTGGAGCGGATGGAAAACATGGCGACTGGCATCAAGAGGGATTCGGCGGCAAACGAACTTGACGGAGGGATATGGTACCAAGGAAAAGGAGGAGAAGGAGGGTTCGGGAAGCAGCCGGTTAATCGATGAGGACTTCTGCACCTGATCGACACGTACCACGACATTCCTAGGTGTGTATCTGATATATGTACTGTAATCATAACGGGCGCTTAAATTACGCCATTGTCGACGACTTGGCATACCGGGCGTTGAAAGAACCCCAATCATGGTGAGGCGTTTTGGGGCTGGTTGTGTTTCTTTTCACGCCATTGGATTAAGCATTTTGGCGCGTGTCGGGGTGGGGGAAAGTTGGAAGTTGGGGGGGGAGCAATTAAGGTCTTCCCCGGTTAAGGCCTTGCGGGACGCCCCAGTTGGTTGCGTTTCTTGGCTGCAGAGCCTCATGTGGAGAGGACCCGCTGTGATGGGATTGGTTGGGTGCAGAATGCAGATTTTGGGTGCTTAAGCGCCCGGTTCGTGGGATAAGAATAGAATGATGTGCATTAGCGAACGCAGACCAATCATTTTTTCTACCCCAACCACTCAATTCCATCCACAATTGACTTTGCACTTTATCTGTTTATCCGCCTTTTGATCCAGACGCTGGATAACCTGGTTTTGAGAAACAATTGCTCCACAGAGGACCCTTCACTACTCGGGCAGACTTGGCTAGTCTTTACTGGGCAGGTACCTAGGTGAAGCTTGTAAGGCTAGTCTAGTATGTACCTACCCGAGGCTAAATATCTCCACCATCTGTACCAAGATGGAGGTGCAAGATGTTTGGCTGGTGGGGGTAAGCGGTTGGTGTTGTGTTTATGGCTCGATTAAGCGGTCGTTTTGCCGATCCTAGTGTCGCGCGTCTAGATATCTCTGCTAGCAGGAGGGAGAGTCTAAGAAGGAAAGTGCTGGTGTGAGTGGGAGGTTGGGGTGTTGGTGTGTTGGTATATTGGCAAGAGCTGGGTTGGTAGGTAGGTGAACCGGGTTTACGTTCAGGATGTTCGGGTGGGATGTGTACAGTGCAATTAATTTATCGGCGCCTTTAATTTATATGCTTGTCAAAGGTTCCTAAGATTCGGAGTCATGAGGTGTAGTAAGTTACGAGCTGGGAGGTTAGCTGGGGAAGAGCTGGATTTTGGGCATGGAAGTTGTTGGGTCTGGAAGAATGTGGGCTTATTGATTGTAGGTGAAGTTGAGGCATTGGAATGGAATCTTAGCAAGTACTGTAGTGAAATGGCCATGATCCTTTTCGAGCCGAGTAGCAGTTGAGTTTTTCATAGGATGAGAGAAGGCTCTCATAATCGAATTCCAGACCTTGGCGAAAAAACCGACATCCTTTTAGAGTTGAGCAACAATCGATTTGTGACAAGGAACTTTTGCGTAAACGAGAGCGAAAGAAGTTGTTGGTAAGTAGATAAGGTATGGTACAGTCAGCGGCGCGACCGCGATGAGGTCCTCCTCTGGGCTCCTCGGAGAATTACAACCGCCTCTTCCTGGGAATGGTTCTCGGAGGTGTTGCCATGTTGGTTGACTCGGTCCGCAGTGGTCAGGTCGCTATCACATTCGGATACTGCTAACTGGATTAAAGTTGTTGGTGTTGGTGTTGGCCAAGAGGGTTGAGAATGACGACCATGCTGAGCTTATGTTGAGGTTGTGTTTGGTATGGACTGCAGATTTGACCTAGCGGGATGAGACAAGTAGGAGAAATGGGATGAAGAGGAATCGAAGAATGTTAGGTTTGTCATCGCTTCATATGGAAGGGTTTGAGAACCGTAAGTCATGGTCATGCAATAGCCGAGTATGTTCAAGGTGGGAAATTTTAGCGGATTACCTGCTGTCAGAATATAGGGTAATACCATAGTTAAGTATTCGTGATGCGGTGTACGGTATCGTAAGAAAGTTTGGGAGTTCTTTTGCTCATGTTGCCCTAAATAGGCATTCGTGGACGATTTTCCCTTGACCAAAAATCCCTCTCGTCCCAGCAAAATTCAATCTTACTCCATTCTCTTCTCGCGGTTCAGAGAACAGGAGCCGAATGACAGGCCTTCAGACGGTACCAGAATTTCCAGCAAGTGAACAGACTGACGTCCGCGGCACGCACCGAAGATGTCAGATGGACCGGCGCCGCGATTTCTATTCTCTTCCGTTGGTGCGCGCGCTGGTCGTCGATATAGGGCCGAATTAGTGTTGTTTGACGTGAATGAAGAAAAAAGTAAAATCGGGTAGGTGCATGAATCCACCCATTCTGAAATGCGAGTGAGCTTCGAGTTCGTCAAGGCATCAAGTAAATTGGCTTTTGGTTCTTCCAATGCTGGGGTTGACCAAGAACGAAAGCATCAGGCCGAATGGATGTTTGCTTCAAGATCTGAAATGGCATAGGATGTTTAAATTCGCTTGGACCAGGAGATTCAATCAAGTCAATTCCATCCCTGGGTCAAATCGTTGGGTATACTTGCCTGTTCTGGCCAAACGTTGCCAAGGAGCTCGGACGACGTAAGGGAGGGGGCTAGAAGATGCTGCGAAAGAAGTACCGGTAGTCGTCGGGTAGTCGTCGACTTAGCCCGTTTGATGATCTGATTTGCAGTTCTCATACGGCGCTCGTCTGGAGGTTGAAAGATGGAGGGGGAGGGAGGGGCACGAACGATGGGGGCGATTGGCTTGTTAAGCGTGTTCCTGGGTCTTGGCGCCCGGCCCACAAAACGGCCACCGCGCGGAAAGCAGGGGCCAGCATTTCCAAAGAACCTTGTTGGCCCGCGTCGATCCAATCACGATCACCAAATGATCCTCGCTTTTTGCCCTCGCTTGCACGAACCATCCACAACATCGCCGTCAGCGCTTCGAACTGTACGGCCCCGGATTTAGATATGGTCGTTGGTCTTTGCCGCCGGCTGGATATTTTCGGAGTGTACCCGCTCTCCAGCATACGCGAATGCTCCCACCACCAAGATAGCGATCATCGATACCGTACCGCGAGCCAGCATCCATGATGGCTGCATGCCACTACTCTCTATGTACTGTAGTGTCAGTTACAGGATTAGACTGACCGACGTGTAGGCGGCGGACAAGGTAGGTGAGGTTGGTAAGGTACACACCAACCCATATGTATAAGACGCTTTAACGACCCTCCCCCCGAATGGTACGAAAGGGATTTTACTTTTCCATCCATACTAGTGTGCGACGAAACTCCTCCTCCTTCGCCTCCTTCGCCTTATCTCTCGTCTCGATTCATCCCATCTATATCAACTTCTCGTCTCTCGTCTTTGCGTTGTTTGGATCTGTTTGGGGTTAAGGTTTCCTTTAAACGAACTGGCGCTTTTCTTTTCTTTCGTCACTGTCGCGTCCGCCTCACTGTCGACAACCTCACTTCTTATATCGTCTCCTCTAAACTTGTTATAAACCGATTCATCACCTCTTCTCTCATCATATACATTGCATCTCAACATCTTCACCATCCTCAATATCCTCATCTTCATCAACATTCAAAATGCATTACAAGTTATTGGTCGTATCCGCGCTGTGCGCAACTTCGATGGCTGCTCCTGCGTATGCGCCTGCTAGTGATGATACGGAGGTGTCAGTCTTGTCGGAATACTTCACCATGCTCGCTACCAAAGTCCAGGCTGGAAAGGCTGCAGCACCGCCAGTGTGTGATCTGTCCAAGGCAGTTCTACCTACTGCTTGTATGTAGTGCCCATTCCTTTTCTCTCTCTCAAACTAACCATTTGAAATAGCTCCCACGCCTCTCCCAGACCCATCAGCAGGCTTGATCTTAAAGCACGTTGCAATTGGAAGAGGAACACAAAACTATACGTGCGCCACAACCAACTCAACCGCACCACCAGTCCAAATCGGTGCCAAAGCAACCCTCTTCAATGCCTCCTGCATCGCCTCCACCCAACCCGACGTCCTTGCCATGCTCCCCAAAGTTGCTCTTGAATTCAACCTCACCGACGACTCCCAAATCCTCACTCCCTCCGACCTCGCCGTCAGCGGCCACCACTTCTTCACCAATACCACTACCCCCTTCTTCAACCTCGACACCACCACTATGCAACTAGGCCAAATACCAAGTGTGAAGAACAACTCCGTCGCTGCTCCCCCCAACGCACCAGTAGGCCAAAAGGACGTTGGAATGGGCGCTGTGACGTGGCTTAAGTTGACCGCGAGAAGTGGGGCTACGGATGGTCTGACAGAGCTTTACCGTGTTAACACGGCCGGGGGAAACCCACCTACGACTTGTGCGGGCATGCCTCAGTCTTTTGAAGTTCAGTACTCTGCTGAGTAAGTTTCATCTTACCCTTATATCACTCTACATCCACTAACATCTCATCCAGATACTGGTTCTACGCTTCATCATGATGCATTTAGATCATAGAAGATCTGTATTCGCTTTTCGTGTATCTTGTGGGATTTATACAAAAAGACAGTCGCTTCCTTTCCTTATCATACCCTGGGCGGCGCTCAAGCATAAGGAGTGGAGTTTGGGGCGTAATAGTAGTGCTTATTTTAATTTTATTCCGTGGATGGGGGGCAGGCACTCTTTTGGTCATATATGGACCCCGTATAGGAAAGGGGGGAGGTGGAAATGCAAATTGTTTGTGGTCGTGAGGTGTAAAGAAAGGGGTCGGCTGGTCGATATCCGGAGATGAGAGGGATATATATAGTTGTGGAATCAAATGAGAACTAATATATAAAAACCTAACTTAAGCTACGCTCTTTTATTGAATTTGGCTTGGTGAATATGGGAGTGGGGTCAATTGGATGTGTGGAAATGAACTCGATGGGCAAGACTTTCACTGCTTCTCCATGACACAAAATTCATCAACACATTTCCATCATATTATTACCACGTCACTTTTGATAAATACCTCTCTTGCCCAACTAAGATCCCACAACTGAGCCTCAAAAGCTTAAATTGAGTTGCAGTCTAGGCCCGGACCGAGGACTTGGTTCGTAACAACCCGATGCGATGTCTGTGCGGCTGACTGCAACCTCTACACCTCTTACAAACATTCCTCAAAAACCCCAACTAATTCCAACATCCAAGATTCAAAAGCATCAGGGGACCAATTCTCGTACTCACACACCAAGTAAGCCAAGTACTTAATTCTTAATGCAAATTGAGGGAGGGAAGGGTAGTTGGTGATTTTCGCAAAGTGATGTATTGGAGATGTCACAAGTGTAGAGGTTGCAGTAAGCCGCACAGACGACGACCCGACCTCTCAAACCGAGTCAGCCCTGTCCAGCTTATCGGTACTCGATTCTTCTAGGGTGTATGGTGGTGAGGGTTGAAACTTCGGGTATATGTTCTCCGTTGAGGGAGAGGGGAGTTGGGTGGTGGAATTTAATGATCAGAGGTGTTCGTAGATCAAACGGTATGTACCGAGTTGGGGGGTGAGGTATGTGTAGGGCTGAAACTTGGGCGAAGCGAAGTCTTGTAGATGTAGTGAGAAGGGAATGCGGGTAGAGGGGTGGTGTTGTGTGGTGGGGAAGAGGTGGAATGATGAAGGGGTGGATGATGGGTTTTGGTGTGAAGTTGGCGTAGGTAGGAAGGGAGGAGATGAGATGGGAAAAGTCGCTGCATGATAATAAGTTATGAACTTCTCTGGTTTTGGACCACGAGCTCGCTTAACGAGGTTTACTAAACCACTTTCCAAACCGAAGAACTCCATTCCTTCACGTATCATAGTCCCTAAGATGTCAAAATATCATGACTCGCAGACGCCTTCCCCTCCCTGACACTAGACCCTCTCCCACCACCATAGCCGGGAGAACCGCTTCCTCCCTATGAAAGGTAATTAGGGTACTGAAGCTACCAACTATAAAAAAAATATGTTGTGCCACCACCCAATAACAAGCCTCTCAAACACAACTGGTTTTAATATAAGTACAGTAATACTTTTACCCCCGATATCGCCGAAAGCCGAAAGGCGATTATGGAGAAGCAGCAACGATATGCTGTTGGGTAGGTTATATGTGGACCGTTGGGTTGGGAATTGAAGGTGCGGTGAGGTCAAGGTGAGCCATACACGAAATTGGGGTGATGACGAAAGAGGTGCGGGGTTTGGAAGGGTAAAAGAGGCTTTTAGAGGGTGTTGGTGGGGTGAAAGCGTAATTTTGTTGTTTGTGAGATTCAAAGGTGCGGTTTTTGGGAATAGTTGATTAGGGGGAGGTTCAATTTCACAACTCTCTTACCCTGTGAACTTTCTCTGGTGGCCTGTGCTGAGCCGAGGCGGGACAAACGCGCCACCTTCGCGTCTCCAGCACTAAACACCACCCACTAAAGTAAACAACCACACCACATACAACCAAGGTCTCTTAATTAATCTGAATAGCTTCTCCTGCTAGCGATTTTCCGCAGGCATAGCTACAATTCTGCCACACGGTCAATTTCTCGTCTTTTCACCCAGCGCATCGTCCGGCGCATCATTCAGAATCCTCCTACTTTACATCAATAAGAAGCAATGAGCGCCCCAGCGAAGTCAGACGTCACATTATTGACTGAACATTTGACATACCGACCAGCCGTAATATCTCCCCCTCAACTATTCCCAAAGCTTCTCGAATTGCAAATTCTAACACCCATCAGGCCTTAATCGACGACATAATCAACAGCATAAACATCCTCGCATTCCGCGCCTCCGAGGCCGTCGAAAAAGGCCTCATTGGCGCCAATCCCGCTGATATAGGCTACCGCATCCCATCCTCCACCTCCTCTCAAGATCGCGAAAGAGCCGAGGCAGAATTGCGAGAAAAGGCGAAATACGAGATTGAGAATGGTGTACATCAACTAGAAACCCTCCTTGAGGCGAAAATCGATAAGAATTTTGATAAGCTGGAACTTTACACCCTACGCAATATCCTGAGTGTACCACCGGAGGTTCGAGATTGGGTACGACTGGGACATTATGAGGGGTTGAGCTTTAGGGAAAGTGGGGAGGATAGTCCGAGTGTGGAGAGTATTACGATGCAGAGGAAGAAGCTGAGGGAGACGCAGAAGTTGCATACGTTATTAGTGACCGAGACTCAGAAGAACGAGGCGACGATTAAGAGTTTGAAAGCATTACTTGCGAAACCCGGAGGAAAGAAAGAACCGGTAGAAGAAGAAACGCCTGTGGAAACTCCATATCCTACATTCGCATTTTTACAGAATAAAGGAGAACTCACGGGTGATGCGAACAGACCAGTTACAACAACAACGAATTTCACGCTTTCGCAATTACCCGCCCTAAAAACTTTACTTACGGATTTCAAATCCCGATTAGAGGAGCTTCAACAGGGGAATGGGAAGAATGGGCTTGTGGGAGAAGAAGAGAAGAGTTGGAGGAGGGAGAGGGTTGAGTTTATTGAGAAGGAGACGAGGAAGCATTTGGAGAATGTGAGGGGCTTGGAACTGGGGGAGCAGGGCGAAGTCAGGGATGGGGAGTGGCAGGGGGAGGGGAGGAAGATTGGGAAACAGGAGGTTGAGGATTTGGAGAGGGTCGTGGGGATGGTTGGTGATGGGAGCGGGGGAGATGCTATGGATGAGGGGTCGTAGTTTGACCCTCCGTTGCTGGATATCAGTAAAGTCTCCCTTTCAGAGTCACGTTGCATTTTCTGGGTTTGTCTGTCGGAGTTGACTGGAATATATACCAAGCCAAGCCAACCTTGAGCTAGCAATAATGGGGTTCAGGCGTGGATAGGTAAAAATGGAGGGACATGATTGATTCGGTTTCAGGAAGAACCACCAGAACCATAGACGAAATTCAGTGGATAAAAAGTAAAACCATACCTGGTGCGTAGCTACGAGTGTTATGCATACTCACATACCCGCAAAGGCGGAGGAGGGGCGGAAAATTTGGAAATCCGAGGCCCGTCGCAGGGTAAGCTGGATGTGTAAGCTCTAATTCTCACCTCAAAAAAAAACTTTTCCCCTTCCTCCTCTTTCCTTTCTCCACTCCTTTCCTTCCCTTCTCTCTCCTCGAATTACCCTCACCCTCTTATAATAAAAGTGAAACCAAACGACTCAAATGCAAGGGGAAACCTTATCACAACTAGGTTACCCGGTTACGAATCTCCCGTAACCGGGTAAGCTAACGAGAATAGGACTTCGCAAAATTGAAAATTCACGACAACGCAGGGTAACCGCGTGGGAATAACGCGCCGGGTGCTTATGGTGTTTCGTGGTCTTTTTAGTTGTATTTGAAGGTATCTATTACTACCAGATGTGTATCAAAACTTTCCCTTCAATCTTGGATTATGCACTCGACCTCGCGATCTAAGGAGAGGCGGCAGAGGCGGCATACACTCTCTCGAATTCAAACTCACGATCAATAATATTTGAAATGAAGAGAGACAATGATGATTATCAGACATGGATAAGGAAGACAGTATTCATCCGGGACTTTTTGGGAGAGAAGATAGAGCAGCAAGACCGGCAGCCTCCTGACTCTCCTCAGCTATTTTACCCCTGGGATCAAAAGGAGGCGAGATTTTCCGTTGACCATCTCAAGGCAAAGCTTTATTTCAGCAGAGTGTCGAAAGTTGCAAAGAGCACCGCACCCCTTTTTACGCGAGAGCTCTGTATCACCCATCCCGTATCAATCTGATAGTATTGGAAGAATATATTTGTATCTGATCATCATCATCACACCACAAATCTCGACACCTCGAAGTCGTTTCTATATACAATATCATACACCACCCACACCTCCCTCTTGCGCCCTAGAGATGCCCCTCCACCAACTCCAACTCAATAGCCAACCTCCAAAACTGATGCTGCCCGTCCCTCCCCCTCTCATCCTCCGCCAGCGGACCCCCATGATCCGCTTTCGTATTCCGTACCAAACTCCTCGCCATCTCCCACTCTTGATTTTCTGCCAGCGCCGCCAGCAACGTCCTCAACGTATACCAACCCGTGGGACTCTCCTGACTGTTCAACTGTCCTAGTAACCTCATTGCGGGTGCAGTCTCACCGCAGCGTGCATATCCCTCTAGTACACGGTCCCAGAAGATATGATCTGCGATGGCAGACTCGACGCGAGCGCGCTCCACGAGACTACGGATAGCGGAGATATCAGGGGGTGAGAGGGAGAAGTAGTAGTCGACGAGGATGGTGTAGATGTACGTTGAGGGCTGGAGACCTTGCTGTGCCATACGCACCATGATGGCGTTGACGACGGCGATGCTTTGTTCGGTGCCTTGAAGGAAATGGTAGATGAGTTTGCCGTAAGTATGCAAATTTGCCTCCAAACCGGCAGCTTTCATCTGCTCAAAGATATTCGAGACGAGTTCGGTTTCTTCTTCGGGGGTGCTTGCGTCTGCGTGGCGGAGGACGTCGTCAAGGATTGTGGTGAAAGTAACGGCATCGGCGTTGAATCCGGCCTTGTGCATTTCCTGAAGTATCATTTGTGCCTCTCTAGAATGCCCGCTCCGTACCAGAGGCCGGAGAAGTATGTTATAGGTGACGGCATCAGGTTGAATACCAAAATCGCTGGCCCAAGCGAGTACACGATGTGCTAGGTCACTTTTATTTTTCCTCAGGAAGCCCGATATGGCCGAGTTGATGGTCATGATCCCTGGCTTGGGAACGCCAGGAGCGCTTCCAAAGCCCCTAATCTTGTCGAGTTTAACGTTACCGTGCTCTCGTCTGATAGCTACGACCCATCTACGACCCATCTCTTCCAAAGCTTTCAATGCAAGGTCGTGTTTACCACAGTCAATCAAGCCACTGATACGAACGGTCCAGCATGTTACGTCAGGTTGGACACCTGATAACTCCATCTGGCTCCAGAGTCGCTCAATTGCAACATCATCTCTAGCGGCTCTACAACCCTCGATCATTGAAGTCCAGGACCCCACATCAGGTACAACTTCATTGTCAACCATGTGATTCCATACATCTATGGCTCTTTCTGGCTTTCGAAGTGTCATGTAGGAAACGATGAAGCGATTGTATAAGCTTCTGTCCAAATTACCAGCTTTAGTATGATCCGTGGAAGTGGCTTCGCGAGACACAGGTAACTGCGCTGCATCTAACCATAATTTGTCGAGCTGGTTGGCATCTTGCGATTTGGTAGCCATTTTTATCCTCTGGAATAGGTTGACACCCTTGATAGCATTGCCTCTTTTAACGACAATAAGTGGACCTTCCTCCACAAGCGGGGCTTGGAGATGATGTCCTTGAGAAGGTCGCATAGAAAAACGTCGAAGGTCTAACATAGGCCACGTTGAAGTAATAAACGTAGAAAGGAGTTCGGAATTTGGCCCCGGAGCTATGTCCACAATATTCTCTATATCCGGCCCCAAGGTTGTAGCAATTGTACCTAAAATATCAATAAAACCTTGAGAATCCAGTTCCCATGATGGATCAAGAGGGCAGTCCCTGGAAAGAAGAGCCAGTGTTGCGATAGCAACACCAGGTATCCGGCCCAGATGCCTAGTTCCGAAAATCGGCGCAATGGCTTGGAAAGATGCAACGACTCCTTTTCTTCGTTGTATCTCTCTGATATACTGAGGTGACACCAGAGGAAAATACCATTCAAGTGAGTCTGATTTGGTATACGGAAAGTCAATCGGGGCATCAATCCTTCGGCACACAACATTCCAGGCACCCAAAAGATCGCGTGTGAGGATTTCCTCATCCTTCCTGTCTCCTTCTTGCCTAAGCCTCAATATACTCCCAATCAAAGTTCCTACCATATCTGCCCATAATACAGTCCAAAGAAATCCAATTTGGGCGTAGTGTCTTGATAACTCTGTCGCGGTCGGGAGAGCTTTGGAAAGAGGGGTTTTGCATTTTGTGTCGATAACCAGCTTTAGCAGTTGTCTTGACGCTGCATGCATGAAGGATGGCAATGAGTGTTTATCCTTCCACACCTCCTTGTCAAAGTGCTCGATGAAGAAATTCCAACATTCCACGGCGTGCGTACCATCTCGCAGCATTTTCTTAAGCGTTTCGGCATTCTTGTAGGCTTCGAGAGAAGTCGTGACACGAGGCTTTGGGGATGCGGTAGGCGCCGAGATACTCTGTTCGAACAGCGATTCGAGGACATCCCCAGCTTTTGACTTTCCAGGATTCGATTTTGGTTGAGGTCTAATGTTCCGCTGTGGTAAATGAACTGGTCCGCCAGGAGGCGCTACGTCCTGGTCGAGTAGCGTGGTGAGATCGTCCAATGCCTCCGGTGCCTTTGCTGGAGCATCTTTTTTGTCGTCTTTAAGCTTGGCTTTGGCTTTGGTATTGGCGTGGCTAAGGGAAATAAATGTTGCTCGATGAAGTCGCGGGGCTGCTCCCACCAACGCGCGAGGCCGCCGACATGCTCTGCAGAGAGGTGTAGAAACGTTCATCCCCTGTCGTGGCGTTACCGTGGTGTTTTGACACAATTGCAACCCATAGACCCTGATGGCAGTGTGCCTCGAGTCCTGCTGGTGTTTCGAGAGAAGTATAAGGCGAGATAACGGTTATTCTTTCAAGGTCCTGGTGTTGTGAGGTTGTGAGGTTGCTGGTCGAGAAAAATACTGTAACGGGATGAAGCTTGGGCTCTGCAAGGCTACAGAGCAGCCGGTAATCGGCAAGAGCGGGACAGGGGTATTAATAGTTCTAAATGCTCCACAACCCCACACCACCCGAGCTCTCCCCAGACGCCCTCAAACCAAATATCTCCCCACGTTTATTTACACGTCTATCATACGCAGTACACTTCTCTCTTCCACTCCTTCAACAACACCACCAGCAACTTCTCACAAAGCCGCATCTATGACAACACTCCGCCCTCGGGCACCATACTCTCCTGAGGAGCTTAAAGCTCTTTACCCTGATGGTCTTGAATTACAGCTTGTCCAAGTTCTCCTACGACATGGCGAACGTTCCCCAGTCTCCGCTCGCTTTCAAAATGCTGGTCTGAATGCCTATGTCAGTTGCCCCCTTTCACCGTTGCTCTTAAGCTTGCAACTTTTCTGTTCTTCCTCTTTAGGCGTTTCGACTTCCTCCAGCTTCCCTCTCAATCCTTATTCTGCGGACTCGCCCCCCTGCCAAGCAGAGCATACATTAACTTGAACAGTGGCCCTATTGCTCAGTAGCCAAGAAACTAGTTAGCGCAACGCGAGAGGATACCGAATGGAACTCACTGACATGGCGCCGAAGAATCGAGACTTTTGGCTCTGATGATGGTCCTGTCATTGCTACCGGACCGCGCGGGGAGGTTGATGCGGTTTGCAACCTGGGGGAATTGACAGACGAGGGAAGGGAAACAACTCACAATCTCGGAAAGCGTCTGCGTCATCTCTACGTTGATCAATTGGGTTATATGCCAAAAAGTATTCAGGACGCAGATATGATATACCTCAGGGCGACTCCCATCCCACGAGCTCTTGAATCTTTACAGCAAACGTTTTGGGGAATGTATCCTGCCCAACATCGCGCAGCGAATCTGCCTCCTGTCACAATCATCACAAGAGCTCCGTCCGACGAAACCCTTTTCCCCAATGATTCCAATTGTCGAAGGTTCGCTCAATTGAGCCGCGCATTTGCCCAGCGTACTGCAGATCGATGGAACAGCACAACAGAAATGGAGTACTTGAATAAGATGATTGGGAAATGGATGCCAGAAGGAAGCCCAAGAGTTGCTGTGGACTCGCACCCGAGACTTTCCGGCATCATGGACACGATCAATTCTACATTAGCGCACGGCCCCGAAACTCGGCTACCAAAGGAGTTTTATGACGAGAAAGGACGAAAGATTATTGAAAAAATTGGCGTTGAAGAATGGTTTAGTGGCTATCAGGAGTCTCGAGAATATAGAAGTCTTGGGATTGGAGGCCTCATGGGCGACGTCGTATCACGCATGACCGGAAGCGTAGAAGGAGAGGGAAACGATGGTCTTTTAGAAATTGGAGGCAAAGATGGCTCTCTGGGACAAGGAAGGGGTGGAGAGAAGGCCATCAAATTTGGTCTTAGCGGGTGTCATGATACCACACTAGCCGCTGTTCTTGCAAGTTTGGGCGCTTTTGATGGCGAGCCGTGGCCACCTTATACGAGCCATATTGCCCTCGAACTTTTCAAGAAACCAGACGCCATCTCCACGAAACCAGCTATTGTAAAACAACTACCTAGTGCCGAGCCCGGCTGGTTTGCGAAACTATTCGGTGGAAGCTCCAGCCAAAAGACCGTCCCTCCAGCGATCGCTAGAAGAAAGATTGAGCAACTCGACGATTCAGAACGGTCAAAATTAGATGGTTACTATGTTCGCATACGATACAATGACAAAGTCATTCAGGTTCCAGCATGTAAGAAAGCTGGTTCTCATTTGGATGGCGATGAAACCTTCTGTACATTGACCGAGTTTAAATCCGTTGTTGATAAGTTTACACCTAAGAATTGGAAGCAGGGCTGCATGAGCAATTTGGAAGGCGTTTCGGCTTTCCCGGAAACGCCAGAGCCTTCGGGCTATTAGGATACATATTGATGTGAGATATTAGGTCTAAATTGCATATATAGCGTGGCGTTGTATAAAACATCTCAGTAGATAAGATCGAAGAACTTTGCTACATATATAGAATGATTGTACACTTTGAGGTCTTACATTTTCTGTTTGAGATGTGAAGTTCATGTAGGTTGTGTGAGCCTGTGAGGTGAAGAGAAGCGGTGAAACTTGAAATTCAATTAATATTACAACTTTATTAACCATGAAGGCCAATATACGTTACTTTCCACTAATAAGCTAAAACGTTAAAGAGCAATGAAAAGCCTACTATTTCACTCCCAGCACATTTTATTTACCATATCATCTGATACTCTTTCAAACTTACCTATAATCACCTTAAGGTTTTGAGAGATCAACGGGGAGATTGAATGCAATTCAGATGATAGATAAATTATAATTCATGCCAATTCTTTCTAGAACTGCACAATGGCCTCGTTCCAAGATTATCTTCAAGGTATTACGATTATGAACAATCTTCAGGCCCTAAATTATGCCGCGAAGATCTCTTCTTTCAAGTCCCGGTGGGCTCTTACGTCTCCCCTTTACAAAACAATCGAACTATTAAGCCTCAAATCACGACTACTAGCGCCCACCGAAACCGCATAAGTAGCATTAAGCTGCACCTTCCACTGTTGAGCCACCACATCCCACACACTCAAATCCCTCCTCACAAGTTCAAAGACAACCTCAGCGCTCGCATTGGGTTCCAAAAACACCTTGTCAAAACCGCGTAGTTGACGCACTGGCGAACCCGGGATTCCTAGGTAGAGTTGCGCAATTTCGCCGCCGTAGACGGGGCCTGTGTTGGTGATGACGGCACTGATGTTGTAGAGGGGAGTCCAGAGTTCCGGGTTTCCGCCTTGGATTATGGGGATCGAGGCGTTGGGGTAGGGGGTTATGGTGGTGTTGGAAAGGGGGAGGATTGCGAGAGAGGAGTAGCTGAATGTGGTGTAGGAAAGACCAAAGCCGAATTCGTATCGTGGCTCGATATCGTTGTGGTCGAAAGCTCGGTAGTCGATATAAACTCCCTCGCTAAAGTTGGCTTGTGGAAAGGGGCCGGAGCCTAGAGTGGTGTTGAGGACAGCGCCGTAGTCAGATTCGTTCTTCGCGGTTGTATGCGTGAACTTTCCACTTGGGTTGACGTCTCCGTAGAGGATATCGACGAGCGAGTTTCCTGATTGTTGGCCTGGAAGGCCGGCGAATAGGACGGCTGTTACGTTGGGGTGGTCGATCCAGGCGTCGACGACGCGGATTCCTGCGGCGTGGAGGACTACCACGGTGTTGGAGCAGTTAGCGGCGACGTTGAGGACGAGGTTATCACTGAATGTATCGGTGAGAGAAAGTCGATCGAAACTCTCTGAGGCGTAGGCGTTTATGAAGACGAGGCAGACTTCCGTGTTGGCTTCTGGAACAGGGTTTTCGGACCAGAAATCCCAGCGGATGACACCGCGGTCTGCTATGACACGGTCTTGGATGGCTTTGAAAGGCGAGATTACGTAGGAAGGTGTGTTGGATCCTGAACCTCCACCTGTTATCATGGTTCCGTTCAATGTGTTCCAGCCCCAGTTGACTTCGTAGCCACCGCCAAAACGGATGGGGTTGGTCCAGGGGTCGGCTTTGATGTCTGCGTCGTAGCCGAAGACAGAGACGTAGCGGGGGGCGACTAGGGGGAGAGTGTTGTTTACATTCTTGGCTAGAACGGAACCGGCGGCTCCAATGGCTCTGATCACTTTATCGTGGTCACCGCGGACATCGAGGATAGGATGCTGGACGCTCGGAGAATAGATGGCAGAATCTGGAAATGCGTTGTCTTGGTCCACGTAAAAGTAAGATGCCATGGTGCGGGTAACCATATCGTCGAGTCGATCAACAGCAACAGATCCATTGTTGACAGCCTCCGTGAGGTTCTTTCCCCACCAGCCTTGGCTAGGCATGGTGACATCCAATCCGGCGTTGGCTGTAGCGATGCCAGTGTACTGCGCTTCCCAATCACTGACGACGAAGCCCTCAAAGCCCAATTCGGTCTTGAGGATGCCGTTGAGGAGTTTTGAGTTTTGGCAGGAGTATGAGTTGTTAGCTCGTTGGTAGGAACACATGACAGCCCCGGTACCGGCTTTTACAGCATTCATGAATGGCCATGCGTAAAGCTCATGGAGTGTGAGATCATCTGTGTTTGAGGAGATTGATTCTCCTTCATCGCCTGGAAATCGTCGCCATTCTTGCTCATTCAGCAGCCAATGCTAAATTATGTTAGCTTTGTACTTGGTTTATATTTTATATGAGCTTACCTTGGAACAAGCAATGACTCCAGCATCTTGCATTCCAGTGACAATTCCTTCCATTTGAACGCCGGTGATATAGGGGTCAGCACCAGGTCCTTCCCAGTTTCTACCACCTCGAGTAATTCGCCCGAGAGGACCGCCAACAGGTCCAAGAGCGACGTTGACACCTTTGCCGTAAAATTCCTCTCCGATGGCTTTCCCGTAATCGTACATGTAGGATCTATCCCAGGTTTCTACACATCAGGATATCAGATCAGCATAATTACTTGAAAAAACTAGATCAATAAGACACCCCCAGTATTCAATGAATTCCCATTTGAAACCAAGCTTACTCTCAAACTTGACAAGACTGTAAGAGAGAAAGAATCACTTGAGATAATTTACTTACGACCAACCGAGATCCCCGCCGGAAACGAAGACACAAAATCAACACCTCGAATCCCACTTGGAGAATCCTCAAAACAAAGACCTTTGAAACCAAGACGCGGAACACTGCCAGTGATGCCTTCGCAAAGGCCACTATCGGTACCACTGGTAATATTGATCTTCTCTTCGAGAGTGAGGTTGGCAACGAATGCTGATGCCTTCCCATAAGCCGTAGCCCATTTTGGAGAACTCGTGCCGGCCCCGGCAGCTGTTGATTTGCGTATATTAGCTTCTTGTTAGACAAAAAAGGGAAAGTGGTTTGGCTTACGAGATGGGTACACTGGGGGACTTTGGCCGTATAGAGGGACTTCGCTGACGTTTGTCCATCCTGCGTTTGCCTTGGCCAAGAGTGCCAAAATGGCAATGGGCGTGGAAGACCTCATCCTCTGAATTATTGACTGGCTATGGATTGATGAAAAACAATCGGAAAAACAAAAACAATCATGGCAGGAAAAGAAACCTGACTTATATAACACGCTTCTCCGTCCTCACCGGCAACTTATGCACCACCCCATAAGTTACCGATTGTGAAGAATGGCCCCAGTCCTCCACAGCATTGTTAGCTCTATCAGCTTTGTTGAATTGTCATTTCTGCTCAGCGTAGGCCAGGATCCGGCCAATAAATCTCCCCATGCGGTAAATGGGGCTCCGAACCATGAGGTTAACAGCGCGGAATCAACCTTGATGGGATAGATGGAGCATGGAGAGTGGGAAAGATGGGGAGTCAACATAGGTTTACACCGGGAGAAGTCCGGGAGTGACAATGTTCTCCAATATTGCCGCAGTCGCAATTGCGGGGGATATGAGTGCAATAACCTGATTTCCACTGTATAGATTGGCTACCGGTATGCAAGCGGTGTGGTTGATGCAAGTTCGATGAAGCTTCAAGAGAAGCGGCTATTGCGTTTGGCAACCACTCTCTTTGCCGATACACCACGCTTTTCACCGCTCTTATAGAATCAATTTATGAAGAAAATGAGAAGAGACGTCGAGGAAACGAAGAGTCCAAGCTTCAAGTTGATGCGGGATATATAGTGGCATACCCGGGTTTCTCCATACTCCAGTCTCCAGCAGTGGGTAGGCCTAGCAGTGGGGGACGCGGGGGCGGCGGCCAAGTACGAGTATCCATAAGCTGTTCCGATAATTCTCGCGTCATCAAATATTCGTCATTATTGTAGAGTGCGAGACGGCCCGAAAAGAGCTGCTTCGATGTTTTGGTTGTTATGGGGGTTGGAGAGGTGAAAAGCAGAGATTAGCCTCGGCAAGGTAATATTCACAGCTGGTTTACCCTGTTACAGGTACGAGGTACGGCGGAAAGTCTTGGCAGACACGCGGCATACCTTCCCCAAACCCACATCAACGCGAACGCGTCGATCTTCGGATTCTTCGCGCAAAGACATGCGCATCAGCACAGGATGAAATTACAATTTTTGACGATAGCGACAAGATCATGATCGTCGAAGGGCGTCCGCTACAAACAAAATGGATTGGTTGATAGTCTACCGGTACAGTACTTGGTGGGCAATCATCTTCTCTCAACGGATGACCTCCTTCGTTGCTCTAGATCTTCTCCTGGCAGGCTGGCTCGTCTCCAGTCTCCAGTCTCCAGAGATGGTTGCCTTCAATTCTACAGGGTCTATTAGGGCACGCAGCAAGTACTCAAACCACAAAGCGAGTTTGGCTAATCTCTACAAGTAATTCTACCTCTACTGTCCAGCTTCTAAAGAAACCGCTTCTACGGTATGATAATGGACCAACTCGTCATCAATCCAGTAATCCATTTGTTGCCTTCTCCTTGACGAGCTGGATCGTATTGGAATAGTTCTTTTCAGCGTACTCTTCTGCATCAAAATTCAACAGCCATTCCTCACGCGAGAGTTCCATGCTCTTGGGATCCTTCTCAACTTGGTCAAAATCAGCCTTATGCCATTTCTCTCGGGTTTTCTCCCCAGTCTTTTGCGCTGCACAGACGCGATCATATCTCAGCGTTTCGAACATACTCAATGCGTCTTGCACGCTCGATTTTCCGCTCCGAGATAAGCAGACAGCGAGGGTTACTCCGTCTTCCATTGCCTGGCTGGCCCCTTGAATTGAGGTTGGCAAAAAGGGATGAGCTGCGTCTCCGATCAGGGCTATTCTTCGTTTCGGGGAAATCCAGGTGGGTAGGGGATCTCGATAAACCAGTTTCCAGTCAATTATGGGATCTGGTGTGAGATCTATGATTTTCTGGACTACTGGATCCCAGCCTTTCAAGGTCTCTCTAGCCTTTGACAGAGGCACAGGGGTGGTCCAGCTCTCTTCAATGTCGTCCGCGTCCTATATTCCGTTAGTACAGCTCTTGACAAGGAGCAAAAATCTGACGTACGACGTGGGTGCAAACCCATGAAACATCTTGACCCTTCTTCGGCGTTGCGACGATAAAGTGCGTTTCTGGACCTAAGAGGGTATGAGCTATGGCAACGACTGGTGACACTTCCGTCACATACCTGCCCACATAGTGACCTCATCAGGTTTACGGAAAAGGAATGCAAAATCAGGATCTTGCGCCATTTTGCCCGCTTCGAACCAAGCCCGATAAATGGCATAACCTGAAGCTATTGGTTTATCTTCATAACCTAGTACGATCGTCCTTCCTTTAGAGCGGACCCCATCGGCAGCAAACACTACGTCACCCACAAATCTCTCTCCATTCGCGGTTAAAACACCCGCTTCATTCTCATCCTCGAAATAATCGACAACCTTGTGCCCTAGCCGAATATCGATTCCGATACCAAGAGCATATTGGAAGACTGCCTCATGGATCTCACCACGGTGTCCGTTGTAGTTTTTGCCAAACGCACGTTCTTCTTCTGCCCAGCTCTGGTTCAGAATCAGGTCGCCTTTCCAGTTCTTGATCATGATCTCGCCCGTCTGATGACATATTGGTTCGAGTAGCTCATCCATACCTGGCCAGCGTTTGAATATTCGACCGGAATTGGGGCCGAAGCTGATGACATCGCCTAAACATCAAATGCTCAGTCTTATTAAAGTACTAAGTCTACCCCACGCCCCTCAAAACACCACCAAAGAAGGCATGTATATACGTACCTAAAATCTTAAGCTCCGGAAACGACTCCAACAAAACCACCCCGTGGCCTTTTCGGTGGCATTCTATCGCTGCAGTCAAGCCTGCGAAACCGCTACCGACGATTACGATGCGTATCCCTGAAGATGGTGCGCGGACGAAGTCAGACATGGTTGCTGTTCACTTTTCAAAAATTCCCATCTATCAAGCTATTTAAAACCTCCAACTATCAAGAGATAGAGAAGTGCTAGTAAGAGGGCATGTTGTTATCAGGTTATCGCCATTGCGCTAATTATCAAATGATGCAGATCCCACATCATACCGAGTACAGCTATCAAGTGGATGAGGCTGCTTATTGCATGCCGGGGTGTGACAATCAAGGCCAGGACGCTTGTAAGATATTAGAGCGGTGTCAGCTGTCGCCTGCTTCAAAACTCTCCTTTTCTCCTCATTTTCTCCCACCAGTCCGCGTTGTGATAATGCAACGACAGCTGCCGTAAGCCAACTACCATGGTTACTCGGGGGTCTGACAGCTACGTGGGGTCCAATGGATTGGTAGGTTCATATTTCTCCCCCTTTTCCCCGCGCACTAAAGGACCCCACATCCCCACACTGCGGATGTACCCCGTAAAGGAGCTCTAATGTACCTCCAAGGTTGCGGGGTAGTAGATCTTCTCGAGGGAGGTACTAGCAGATCGGATCGAAATCGTACTGTATAGGATTTCGTACGAGGCCTGTTATTGGACCGAAGGGCCAGGTCTTTTGACTGGCGAGATATAAATTAGTGTTCTGCCTTGCTTCACCCTGCGAGTCATTTGTTTTGTATTGCTTTTATCGCTGCTCGTGTTATTCGTGGATACCGTATATTGTTTTTCCTACGATGTGCAACTCCATTCACTAAAGTCTAGTGCATCAGGGGCATCGGCATCTATCAATTGGGTACCTCTCTCACATTAAGGAGATTCGATGCCAGGCCGAGTGGCATAAGCAGGGTTTAAAAGATGAACAAACTTTTCACTAGCCTTTTTCCTTGCAATTTACCTTACGCACCCTAGCGAGCTGGGGAATTGAAGGTAATCAGCATACTATGGTAACATAATAGTTTTATTGAATTTTTATGACGTCTATATTGCTTTGGGGATTAGCCAACAAAGCCGTAAGGGTAATGAAGGTATAAAGTTCAACGAAACTTTAGACTCTTGCTGCGGCTCGACAGCCCCCTATCCATATTCTCTCATAAATTCTTCAGAATAATTCCCTTTATACTATCTACTCTATATATTAAACTGCATATTCATTCCCGACTGCAAATTCTGCTGTATGTTAAACAAGAAATTATTAGCTTGTGCATCTCGGTCCGCCTGTTCTGCAGCTGCCAAACCCATATGTACTTGATTTAATAAGTCCCTGCTGCTAGGACGTCGCCGCCAATCCCTTGCTAAACACCTGAAGATGAGAACTCGTAACTCTATCGAGTATGGTGCGTCCAAGAGGTATTCTCCGATTGTACTCAATGTCTCATTAGGGCGATGAATAAGATCGGGCCACACTGTGAACCACACGGGATTATCGTGATCCCAGACTCGGCCACGGCAGACTAGTTGGTACATTATCCTACCAGCTTGCCTACAAGTTGAGTTAGCATGTTATGTTAGAAGGATGGAACTACTGTTTACCAGATGTTTATAGGTGGTCCAATAACTCTTGGAGCCCCAGGTGACGATTGTGTGTAGTCATCCTCAACTTGCTCAGGAGCTAGGATATCTTCTGTGCCTTGGGTTTCGAAGCAGGTTACATATTCTGGTCCCTCTGGGTGGTTAATTTGCCAGTTCACTTCATAGGCGTCGTGCGTAAGGCCAAAGTCGGCAATCTTTACGACGGGCGTATGTTCGTGGTCGGGATCGTTGGTATATGTGTTGGCACGTTGCAAGAAGACTATACATATCCATTTGCATCAATATCCTGTGCTTATAGAACTTTTATTGCTAAGATATTAGGAAGTCAACTTACCGTTTTGTGGTTTGAGGTCAAAATGGACGGTTCTGTATTGATCGTTCCATGATGGGCCTTGAATATCTTCGTTTCCGTGTTGCATTAGAGCACATCCTTTTGCGAAGCATAAGAAAATTTTCCTATATCATGAGAACCAGCCATTAGTAACATGCTTTGATGTACTTCAGGGTAGCTCGAGTTTGACTTACCACATCATTGTTTCCGGGGGTGGATTATCAGCGCTGAAATTTCTAGTTTTCGTCAGTCTCTCACCCTCGAAAAGATATCTGGTACAAGCATAACATACTTGTGAATATCAACCATATAATTCATGAAATTCCCCGCGTCACAATACTCCATAAATAATCGACCCACCTGCGCCCCCGCATCGTCAAACCCCCGAAATTGAGGTCGCACCGTCCCCATCCCCCGCCCCTTATACGTCGCCTTCCAAATCTTCAAAAAATGCTTCGACCCCGTCTCCGCAAACCGGTGCATGAACTCCACTTCCTCTTTCAGCGACGACAAAGAACCTTGCTGCTGTTTCACTACTATCTGTCGAACATTTGGCGGGATACTAGAGGTCTGACGCCAGAAATTATTATCTGCGAAATTACCAAAGGTCGGACGCTCCCATAGCCCTGCTATTCCATTGCCCCCGATCCCGAGGAATTTGGTACCAGTCCATTCAAGCCTTGATGCCACTGCTCTTGGCGACATATGGGGAATGTTTCGACCACCGACACCTAATTCCCACTGCCTTTCACTTGCTAACCAAGCTGCTTTCTCCGCGGGAGTTAGTGTCATGGAATCAAGTAAATCGTTGGGGTTGTTGGTGTGCAGCATGTCTTCGTAGTCGGGCTCGTCGTCAGGTGATACGAAGCGTGTTCCTGGGCCGGCGAATTCTTCCATCTGGGCTCGGCCGGGCCGTTGGAAGCCATCTGCGTCGATGTTGTGGCCCGAGGCTCGGATTTGGGAGGCGAAAGTTGATAGAGGTGGTGGGTAGGTGGGTTGTGGTAGTGGTGCTGGAGGGCCATGGTAACCTTGAGGTGGCAGTGGTGGCTGAGGAGGACGAGGAAGACCGTAGTAACCCGCAGGTAGAGGTGGTGCAATTGCTGGCTGAGGAGTAGGGCCGTAGTTACCTTGTGGTGGAGGTGGTGCTCGTGCTGGTTGGGGAGGAGGACCGTAGTAACCCTGAGGTGGAGGCGCTGGTACTGTTAGGCCGGGATAACCTCTCTGTCTTGGGGCGTTTTGAGCAGGATCGGGGGTTAATTTTCGTTTTGGGCCCATTTTGCAGGTTTAGATGAGGTTGGATGATGATTAGCTACCTTACTTTTACTTCAAGCTGGTGGTATTGGTGGTTCAATCGCACGTTGGTTGAAAAATACCCTGCGGAAGTTGGAGCAACCTATTTTTCTTTTTCTTTGATCCATTTTCGAGTAGATCTGGGCCATTGTGAGGTTTGCTTGCGCGAATAATTTTCTTTGTCGTGTTGTCGTGGTCGAGAATTTCCGCTTTTGAAAAGGGGCTTATTGTGTTGTTGATTTTCTTTGTACGAGATTGGGTCTTTTTGAGAGAATATTTCCTAACTTCGGTTGAAAAAAAGGTCTTGGCAGAGTTGCAGTACACTTCATAACATCCCATTTCAATTTCAAGTTCCATTCGCGTCACTTGTTCTGTACTTTGCAAGTGACTTTCGTATACTTGCTCCTCCTAACTTCCTCGCTTAGCTGCCCCTGTACAATTCAGAGCCCCCTTGCATTTTACACGCAAAACATACTATCTTTACCAGCAGCTATAAATTAAGCATCCCTCTATATAAAATAAGCACTTTCCCCACGGAAACGAGGAACAAAGTTTGTTTTTCCAAAGTGACACGGCGCGCGGCAGATGCCCAATTTTCTATGTGCCTATTTAGGCTATTTGATTTCCCCGCACGAAGTGGTTGCAAAGGTGCTAGGGCTTGATTTACTTTGGTCCACTAAAGTTATTGGACCGGTATGAGCGTCGCATTGGCTGAATAAAACCTCCAAAAAGTCTGCTGCGCTGTGGATGCTCGATTGGGTAGTATTACTGGTGTGCAGCTTTTGCTAGCAGCGTGTGGGGAAATGATATTGTGGAGAGAATCGAGTGGGATTAAGACGGTTTCGAGCAAGAAAACTTGGCAATTGTTGATCTTGTCTTGCTATATATTCACTTTGCGGGGAAGCTTTTGCGGGGAAGCTATTGCGTAACCTTCAATTAGAAGTGGAGTTTTTCGAAGCACCCAGCGAAGAACCCTCTAATTATGGTACATCTTAGGTACCTTAACCGAAGTTTGTACCGGCAGCATCAAGGAGGGATAAGCATCGGCACTTGCCATTACTACCACAGAGAAAGCTTTCCCGCGGGTGTTTGCATGGAGTTCTAGGCTTGGCGCATACCAGTTCTTGAGGCTAGATTAGATGCGGTAGGATGCGATGCTGCTGCTTACGGCAAGGCTTATTGTTTCACAACAGGAATTTCTCACGTCCTTCATGTCTTGTTGTTACCAGGAAATGCGTCCTATCTATGTGGGACATGGAGACTTTTGCACTTTTGAAAAGCGTGTGTCATGGGTATTATCTCTTTCGCGGTATTAAACCTGGAGAATAATCGGCTATCCGCGCTTTTCTGCTACTAAGTTAAAAGCCGTGCACAGGGACTCACGTCTTTGGATTGGATGGCAAAAAGCACGGATAGTGGGTCTTGATTCTCGAGGCATTCGTACGGTGAAAGAGATAAGATTGAAATCCCCGAGGTCTGTGGGACTTGGCAGTCTGGGCATTAAGAAAAAAAAAACAAGAAGAGCAAAAGAACCCACAAGAAAGAAGGGTAACTTTCAAAATACTGAAGTTCTCTTTCTTCTTCTTTAGCGAGGTTACAAAAAGAAGAGATGGCGTTTGGGATTCTTGAAGATACACATATGGAGCTTGTCCCTGGGACAGGTAAGACATGCAAATGGCTCCAAGATGCTTGACATCGTACTGATTCTGGGAAAATACAGCTTGCATCAACGATCAATCCGATATTCCACAGGAATATGACCTCATCCCAAGAGAATACTTGAAGCATGGCACCGGACGATTGTCGCATGTTATTTTGGTTCCTCAACCTATGGATTCTCCCAATGATCCTCTCAACGCAAGTGACTTGTAACACCTCTCACAGTTGATGGTACTAACCTTTTTGTAAAGTGGCCAACATGGAAGAAAGACAGCATCCTCCTCATTGTTGGCATTTCTGCGTCGGTGGTGGGAGCCTTCGGCCCTATGCTCTCTCCAGGATTCGTCCAAGTCTCCAAGGAATTGAATATCAGCGTGGAAACCCTCTCGCAAGCCACCGCCTGGCTCATCCTGACCTTGGGTATCTCTCTCTTCGTGCTGAATCCAATCATCAAAACGTGCGGTCGAAGACCTACATATATCGTTGCGATCATAATCATGTTCGCGACGAGCGTTTGGGGTGCTGAGTCGAAAGATTACAGCAGTTTTCTTACAAGTCGTGTGATTTCTGGCATTGGAATGGCGCCTTATGAAGTACTGGTTCAATGTACGGTGGGAGATTTGTATTTTGTGCACCAAAGGGCTACTCGAATTGCGGTTTGGAACCTGTTTTTACTTGGTGGGATTGCAGGGGGAAGTTTAGTTAGTGGGTATATCATCGAGGTAAGTAAAAACTCACTTCTCAAACATATATGCTAACAACCTCTCAGGATATTGGCTGGAAATGGACTTTTGGAATTTGCGCTATCTTCTTCGGCGTCTTCGTGTTCCTAGTCATATTCTTCGTCCCAGAAACAGCCTACATCCGACCCCCTCTTGAATCCCGCTTTCCCAACACCAACCAATCTCCAAACCACACCATCGAAGAAAAAGAAACCCAAGATGAAGTAACTCAAGTGGACAGCCCTTCCACATCACCCGCTCCAACACCCCCAACCACCACCGAACCAAAAGAATCCTACGTGAGCAGCCTCCGCTTCATGACCGGAAAACGTTACTCCACAGCCCCATTGTGGAAACTCTTCCTCCGACCAGCAATCATTCTTTTCTACCCCGGCGTTCTCTGGGCATTCCTAATCTACGGCACAACATTAACCTGGATCGTCGTCTTCTCCGTCGTAAACGCGCAGATCTTCACGCTTCCGCCCTACAACTTCTCTGTCTCACAAACCGGTCTTATCTCCCTCTCTCCCTTCATTCTGACCATCATAGGGCAGGTAATCTCCGGTCCTCTCAATGACTACTTGTGCTTGTGGCTCGCGAAGAAGAACCGTGGTATCTATGAACCAGAGTATCGGCTACAATTGATGGTCATCGTGCTTATCACAGGCATCGCTGGGTTTTTCGGATTCGGGGCTACTATACATTATCAGACGCATTGGATTGGACCGGTGTTGTGTTTCGGGTTGGCGAACATGAGTTTGTGTTTTGCTGGGGGCTGTACGTTTGGATATGTGATTGATAGTTACACTCATTTGAGCGATGAAGGTAAGACATCTAGACCCCTTTCGAATTTCTTACTCGAGGAATTAATTGCTGATATGAGAATAGCGTTTGTGGCCATTAACACCCGAAATATACTAACGTTCGGTCTTACTTATTTCGTCAATGACTGGCTTGAGAAAGACGGGGTGCTAAATGTATTCAACGTTCTGGGCAGTGTTTTCATTGGTGTTGTTATGCTTACCGTACCGCTTTGGGTATTTGGTAAGAGATTGAGGAGTATTATTGCGAGGACTGAGTGGTTGAATGATTTCATGGCAGATTGAAAGAATTTGCCAGGGGAGAAACTGGTAAACTTGCTAGTCCTCGTAACAAACCATGTTACCTCAGGCCTGATCTTTTTGTGAGGCTTTAAAGTTGCCTATGTATCTAGTAAGATTTTCAAATAATACACCCTGAGGACCGATAGTACTTATCACCCTATCGCACCTCCGGTAAGTTGCATTCCTTCAGACCCCTGCCCAGCCCCCCGGACAGACCTCCGTTTACTTGTTATTTCGCGAACTTTTGTTGCACTTCGTTCAGCAAGTTGCATTCCTTTACGAAATGGATGTTGCTTATCACTCGCTAGCACATTCCACCAGTTCCTTCTTCTCCAATAAGTCTCAGACTTCCGAGACCTTGCCATGCTCTGCTGAAAGCAATAGGAATGGAAGCAATAGGTCGTTCATATTGCCACGTGCGACACATGACTTTAAAGTGGCTTCAAAATCTTTATTTCGTACTTCACCACCACTTCCTTTCCTTCTCTCCTACTCAGGTCATTATTAGGGTTATTAAATTGATTATTTACCTCGCTCGTGACATACATTGTACTTTGGGTTGATCCAAACTAGAAATTCACATGGGTATTCAGGGGGAAATTAAGCGAGGAATCCTTTTGCTTATGTAATGGAGACAGTTCAACAAACTGAACAGCGAGACCGAAATCCTCGGACTTAGAAGAGGAGAACGGTAATTATTCCACTTTCTCTCAGCTCATGTCTCTCGTATTAATAATGAAGCATTCTGGAAATTTGAGGGGGGAATAAGGCAAAAAGGAGGTGAGAGATGAGGTGTGTGGTCCGCTCTTTTCTTTGACTTCTATCGTAGATATCTCTACGAAGTGCAACAAGAACTGCAAATGTGGTAGGTCTAAGGAATGCCAGCTTACCGATGCGAAGTGCAACAAACCATGAAATCTCAATAACCGGAGGCCTTCCCGAGAAGCTGATTGGCGCGAGAGGAAACTTGGACGCGAAATGCTGACAAAGCGGAGGTCTGGAGGAATGCCAACTTACCAGTTTGCGAAATGCAACAAAACCATGTGCCGCCTATTTTAGGTTAGGTGGGCCAGGGCAAAAAAACCACTTACTCGGACACGGAGAAAAATGTGGATTTGGACGCACCTGAGTGGTCGCCGGTCGGTCGGGTTTCTGAATTTGGTTGGTGAGGGAAGAAAAGAGGTGGCGAGGAAGTCACTATGAAGACGTGGGAGAGGTTTGATTCGCTCTTTCCTTCGATTTGCACATTCGCGCTGTAGGTCAAAGAAGTAGTATAATTGCTGCCTAGGTAACTTGAGAAGAGAAGATAAAGGGAAAATGAGAGATTCACATAAAGGATACAAATCTTGGAGAGGTGATTCGCTCTTTGACTCTCTGTGTGCACAGCTCCGCTCGATTGCGAAGTGCAACACGGGGTCGTACTTTCCAAATCCAGATGACTTCCCCTTTAACCTCCTACCTCTCTTGCATCCTGATTCGCTCATTTTCCTAGTAGTGGATAGTTGCGCTCACTTGCGATATGCATCGAAACCATCTTACTTCCAAATTGAGCCAAGTCAATCGGATTGAAACAAAGAATAGAGGCTGCAGACAACGCCATCGGGCGAGTGACTTCAGCGCGGTATGCAATTGATAGGCGAGGAACATGAGACAAGGAAGTGGTGCACGCGATATGATTCGCTATTTCTCTCAGTGTGGACAGTTGCGCTTTTTTGCGAAGTGCATCAAAACTTGGGGACTTCCAAGCTCGGTTGGAAGTGATAGAGGGACAAAGAAGTTAGAAATAGCTAGCAGAGAAGGTGATCAGCATAGGATTGAGTCTGCGAATTATAAGGAAAGTGTGAAATGCAATTACACTTTGAGATCGCAAATCGGTGCGACTTGAAGAGATTAAACCTCATGCATTTTTGAATCTAAAGGGCTCGTATACTCTCCTCTAGGCTTCTCCCCCTATCCCAAACTCCGTGGTATCCAAAATCAAAAATGCATCCCCCCACCCTTTTCACTTCTCAACACCCCGCAAACCTCTCCCTCCCCCTCTCCACCACCCTCACCCCAATCGGCCCCCCCTCCAACTTCATCGTAGCAAGCATGCCCACCAATCCCAGCCTCTTCCTCGCATTCTCCACCGCTCTCCCATAAACCACCTTCCTCTCCTCCTTCCCCATCGCCTCAACCTCTGCATCCGTAGCCCATTCACTGACATCTAATTCCACACTATATCTTTGGAATATAGCTGAGAGGACGGCGGTTATCTCGACTTGGGCGAAGCGACGACCGGGACAGGCGCGGAAGCCGTGGGAGAAGGAGAGGAAGGAACCTTTTGGGGGTCTAAGTAGGGACGTGGGGGAGAGGGTTTCGAAGGTTGTGGTTTCGAGGCCGTCAGGTTTTGAGTCGACTTTTGGGGGTTGAGGTGAGAGTGAGGGAGTTGAGTTGTTGAGTGTTTTTGGTGGCAGCCATCGATCGGGTACGAATTCATTCACATCACCTTCATATTCTCCCCCCTTTTCAAAGTTTGGATTTGCGTTTCCCCAATACGCCGGATTTCGATTCGTGCCCACAATATTCATATGAAGTGTCATCCCATCACTCAACTCCACATCTCTCCCATCAATCCTCACGATTTGCTGTCCCCGTACCTGTTTTGGTATATTCGGAATTGCAGGGATGAGACGTAGTTGCTCGTTTAGAACGGCGCCTACCATGCTGTTGTACAATCGAGGCATATGAACGTTGTATTGCCACTCGCTGGTAGGCTTTGAGCCGACGATTGAGTCGATATCGGATTGCATGCGCCGTTGGATGGACTGAAACATGGCGAGGTAGATGATGGAGAAGTGGATGGAGTTCGCGGAGGTTTCGTGCCCGGCGAAGAGGAAGATGAAGGAGTTGCCTTTTATTTCGGATAGTGTTAGTGATGCTTCTGGGTCGGCCGGGCCTTGTTGTGTGGGCGGTGAGGTGAGGCTTGGTGCTATCATGGGGACCAAGAGGTCCATTGTTTCTAAATTTTTGGTCTCTCCAACTTGTATTTGAGCGGTCTTTACAGCAAGGAGGGTGTTGAAGTAACGGAGGCATTCGTTGTATGATTTATAACTTAATTGGGCGGATTTGAAAGGGACGTGTTCTGGATTTTATGTCAGCAAACTTCTATAAATATGAATAGAGGAAAGGAAGACGGTACTCAATTTCTGTGGTGAGAAAAAGGCAAACCAAGCGATGGATTTTAGCAGAGTTACAAGGCCATCTTTGAAGCTCATTTCATGGCCATCCAGCAGCTCGCTTCCGCTGAGCCCCTTAACCCCTTTCCCATGCAGTTCCCCTTCGGTCTCTCCTGGCCATAATTGCGGAACGCCAAACCCAGCAGCGCAAATAACGTGGAAGCTCAACATCGCTATTTCATTCAATGGATCTTCCACTTTAACCCCACCTCTTCCTTCCTTCATTCCCCACGTACCCATTAACCCCTTAACCTGCCTCAAACTCTCCTTAAAAACCAACCGATTACTCCCCTCACTAAAACTGGGTCCGACAACTTTCCGGTGCCTCTTCCATTCTGGACCTTCGCTTGTGAGTATTGACTTTCCAAAAATATCCACAATCGTATATCTTTCCACAGGCTTCACAAAATCGGTGCGACGAGAGCAAATCTGGAGTGCTAGGGATGCATCTGATGTTTTAAGACAGCACATCCAGGGCGAGACAAACAGGTAGGTTTCGCCATATTTTCTTTCAGCGTAACGAGGCCTGCGAAAAGAATGCGTGCGGTCGGCGACTCTAGACGTGCGTGTCAGATGACGAGGAATGAGGTTCTTAGAAGATGGGAGGAAGCATACTGAAGCCATTCCCAGTTTTTGACGTATGGGATCTTGAGGAGGATTGGGGTGAGGATTATGTTGACTATAATCCAAAAATATCCAAGTCCAAAGTATGCTATTGGTGTGATTGATCAGTGACCTTTGTTTGTAGAGGGGAAAGTAGTGTCTCTGATTGAAAAAGACTTTTTTCTTCATGCCATCGAGCTGCAAATCTGAAGGGGTTGAAGTTGAAATTATGTATTTCCTTGGCGACAGTATATGGTGACAACAAGTCAGAGCTCTTGTTTCCCAAACTCTTCAAGTAAACAGTCTCAAGGTTGTCGTCCAAGCAAGCAGCGCCGTACAGTACATCAATTGCAATTGAAGTAAAAAAAGGATTCTTACGAGCAATGATATAAGGTAAACCACTCTTCTTAGCCTTTGCAATATTAACTTGCAACTTGCGATAGACATTCCACGCCTGTAGTGCCACGAGTGTAAGAATGACGAGTTTCAGCATGGTGACATTACCCCGCCCACGATTATCGTAACACAGGCTCTAGAAACCGGCTGACTAGAACTCTCGCGCAAGACAGAAGAAGAAGAAGAAGAAGAGTAAGAAAACGACCAGCAGAAAAGCAGAAACAAAATATCTAGGAGAAGCGTAAGATGCCAAGAATGCGACGGTCTTAACACCCGTCTCTTGCAACTCACCTGCACGCACCCGGGAGTTGTAGCCTGTGGCTCCTCGTACATACATGTAACGATGCGCTCCTTCTTCCATACAGGTTTCCATGCAAGCCATCAAGCGCGGGTGGGGGGCAACTGGACAAGGTGAGTGACCGACAAGTTACAGTCTAACGAATACGGTGCGAGGGGCTCCCCCTAGATAGCCTAACCCTAGGGTATGATACGTATCAAGTCACCGCATTCCATTATTACCCGCTCATGGGTGATTGGTAGAAATAAGAAGTGCTGTATACGGGTTGCCCGATCATTGGTAATGATGAGAGATCCATGGTAAGACGCGATGTGAGGATGATGCGGATAATATTTATGGTTACGGTTGGGATCGACTTGGTGCAGTGGTGGATACGATGAATACGAATACGTCAATACGAGCGGCGTTGGTGATCGGTTGGGGGCTGGGCTTCCGTTGTGCCTTCGCAGCATTTGAGGGTGTTGCTCGTAGGAGATGAATGAATGGTAAGAGGAATAAAAGTGTTGGCAATATTGGCTGAATGGTTCTTATCCTTTTCTAAAAGGGTAAATTCTTTCTTTCGTAAGAAAACCCCCTCGAGAGCTAGCCCCCAAATCCTCAACCTAGGCAGATTCCAGCGTTTCAAAACCTGCGAAATTTTCTATCTTTGCAATTTGTAAGACCGATTAGAACTTCCAACCAAAGTTTTCCGACCAATTTAGAATCACGTCCAAGTGAATATAGAGGCTTTTTGGGTGAATACTAATTTAGATGTATTACTACTGTAGCGCCTTGAACCCATTTTCACTCTGTAACTTACAAGTATTTTAAGATACGACCCCTCGTATATAGAGTCATATCTTTACCTCTAGAACCTCCCAACTTTTCGTCTGAAAACATATAATTACGGAAAAGGTTACCTCTCATCTAATCTTCCTTCAATTCACCGGAGATTATCCGAAGGCTTCTAAGAAACTGAATCATGACCAGTTGACTAGACTATAAAAAGAGTGCTAGCAGACTGTGAGCTCTGACCTGTGAAAATGAGTCGAAATATGAGCGAGACCGCTATGTACATGTGTGAACTCATCAAGATGTAAAGATTCTTCGCGCCTTGAGATGTGCAACGCTACCGCTAAAATCATAACTTCATGGTCTATTTCATAGACTTCATATTTGTCGTCTGTTCATCTGCATATATTCCCATTCCCCCACGAGGTCCTTCAGCTCGTCAATTCTCACCATGAATCAAAGCACTCCTCCGCCTCAAGTCCCCACCTACAACTCCCCCGCCTACTCTTCCTCCCACCCCCCAAAAATCCTCTCCACCGCAACCTCTTTCGCATCCCCCTCCACAACAACATCACTCACCCCCCCCACCCCCCTCCAATTCTCCCTCCTCTCGCCCGTCCACTTCAAAACTGGCTTCAATTTCGGAACACCTACCAACCACCAAAATCTTCCAAAGTGTTCCTCACAAACGAAAACCGGGTGCGCAGACACGCTCGCCTCACCTCTCGTCTGCTCATTTCCTTGTCCTATAATCTCAAAGCCCTTCCTCTTACCATACGGTCCATACTTCGCTTTCTCTCTCAGAACATAGGCGAGGAATTCACCCGCTGTGGACGTTCGTGAAGATGTGAGGATAGTAATAGGTTTCGAGCTTCCGAAACGTATGGAACCAGAGGGGAGTTCATCTTGAGAAAACGTATATAGTGTTTCTTTAACGGTATTCGCCGAGTCTGTGAATTTCACGATTTCCTGCCTTCCCCCATCAAGAAAGAAACTCAATATGAAAACCGCCTTTTTATAACTCGTCCCCGTACAATCGCGGAGATCAAGGATCAGAGCATCGGCACTTGCAAGCCCCGTTAAAATCTTACTGATTTCCTCAAGTGTTTTCGAGCTGTAGTCTTCCATGAGGTCGTGAAGTTCATGGATGGGGAGTGTGATGATGGTTTTGTCGTTTTTGGTTTCTGTGATAGGGGTAGCGAGGCCGTATCTTGTACTGCGGAAAGAGGAGAAACCGAGGCGCTTTTTGGGGGGAGAGGGAGGTGGTGGTTCGGTGAAGGAAATCCAGGTTTGGGTGTCGTTGGTGAGGGTTTGGATGTCGGTTGATAGACGTTTACTGAAATGCTCGCTTGAGGTGTAAGAATCATATTCTCCGTCGTCAAGCTTTTTCTGGATTGCTGGACGGAGTTTGGGAGTTATATCTTGATACGGGTAGGAATTTTCTATCAAATCCACAATTTCATTTACGAGCTTTTTTCGTAATCCCGATGTCAAAACTTGCTGCGATTTTTCATAGCTCGGCCTTCGAGGATCGTTCGATGGGATGAATTTCATAGGCGTGACGATAGGCTGAACGTCGAATTTCGTGACCGTGTTCGATGTCCCGGTGACATCCATGACTGCGCGAACATACCGCCCTGCTTCTCTCTCGCGGAGGATGGTGATGAGGGTTGATGGAGAGGCCACAGACTCGATATCTACCACGTCGTAGCTGCCACTCATCCAAGCCATACGTAGTTCGTCAACTGGATGTGCAAATGCGCCACTTGCTGCATCGTAGGGGAAGTTTTGGGTGGTGTGGTAGGAGAGGAGGGCTTGCTGGTTGATTTGGTTGAAGGCTGCTAGCTGGAAGGGAAATTTTGGGATTAGTGCTATGTTCTAATGAGTTGGATGGTGGGTAATGTAGCAATATACTGATAAAAATTCAAGTTGTTCCATCTTTTGATTTCCAGGAAGGCCCACGGCGTAGCAAAGTCTTACAACAAGGAGATGAGTCTTACCCATAAGGAGAATTGAATAGACGCTGGGTGATCTAAAGGTAGAGATGGCGAAGGGCTCAGAAGGCCGACGCCTAGGACAGATTGGAGGTACTTGAAGATAAACATGATTGCAGTTTGCTAGTGACTGTCACTATTTCAGATGCTGGCAACGAAGTAGACGATGGACTTTGCGCTCTTTAACGTCGTATTGCACACAGACAAAAGGCAATATTCCGTGGCGATGCTGTTAGGGTAGGTACCGCTGATATACACCCTAACAAGACATGGCAAAGAAACTTGAGATGGGAAAAAGGATGGGTGAATTGAGGATTGCATTTAAGGCTCAGATGACGACTGAGCCGCCTTCGCTGCAGGTCTGCGTGAAGGCTGCCTAGAGTATTTGCACCCCGCATCACTGATCGACTCGTGCGAGCCTTATGTATATTTCTCTTCGAAAAGACCATTGCAAAGCCCCATGTCTCAATTGAATGTCCATGACAATATCGAGGAGGGATTCAAAGCCGCCAACTGCGCTGGTCGTCGACTTATATGACTTCTCCGACTCGAATAACATAGGTATAGCGCTCTTGTACCAGATCCGGAGTTCCGTAACTCACTCGAATTTCTCAAAGTACTCGACATGCCATCTTCGCCTATGTAACTATGTTGATTGGAGTCTTGGAGGGCGATGACTGAACACCTGTACGTGGTGCCCTCTACGAACCTGGAATTGCAATATTATTCCAGAGCCTAGATTCAGTCGGCGATTCGTCGCATC
>QYAP01000261.1:0-50381 GCA_003988905.1 Hymenotorrendiella dingleyae
TCCTTGGAGAGAACCTTCCTTTCTTCCTTAGCTTTGTATTTTCGGAAATACGACCTTTTAGTAAACGCCTCAGGGCTCCTCTTACTAAACCGTGACATCGATCTTTATAAATAATTTACAATTTTTCTATTTAGTTTATTAATTAATTTAAGTTCTCTAATAAAATTAATTCGTTATTAAAATCTTTATAATATTCTTTAATTCTATAATTAATCTTATAAATATATTTAATGATTATATATTATATATTTTAAAAAATCGAATTCTAATATATATAATATATTTAATATAATCGATAGAACGATTAAATATAATTTCATAGCTTTATAAACATATAATAGATATTATATTATATATTTAAAAAGTTATTTATATTTAAAATATAATAAATAAGGCTTTTCGTTTAAAATCTATTTAAATTCCACTTATTTATTTGATTTATTTCTAATTTATTTCTGATTTATTTAAATATAAATAAATCATAAAATAAATAAAACCTAATAAAACCAAATAAATAAAATTTAAATATATTTATTTATTTATTATTTATTTAAAATTAAAATAATATAAAAAAAAGTTATTTATCTTAAATTAAAAGAGAATAGAATTTAAAAATAGAATATATATATCAAATTTACGAAAACCCGATTTAAAATTTATTATTATTTTTATTATTTTCAAAAATCTATTATAAATCGATTATTCGTTTAAATAATTTAATTCCTAAATATTTGAATTTAAAACCTTCAAATCTATATATTTCACATATATTATTTCTCTGCTAACGCTATGGTTATAGCGTATATAACGTATAAAAAATATATATTAAATGTAATTAAAATAAGTAGATTAAATCTATTTATTTTCATCTTACTAAAAATCGCCGATTTATTCGCCGATTTATTTGAAAAAAATAAATCAGAAATAAATCAGATCAAATAAATCAAATCGTTTGGATTCGACTTATTTCTCACTTATTCCAAATAAGTTAAAAATAAGTCGAATCTAAACGGGCCCTTAAATTTTGATTGTTCGCAGAGCATTGACCCCTATTGGTGAGCTATATTCGTACCCTGGAATGCGTTAAATGCGGAGGTGCATGCATCCTTGTAATTACATTTTTTTCAAACTTCATAAGTCAATTAGATAAACGTTTCAAGATTTCAAGAAGGCTGCGCTGTGTTGACTGATCGAAAACTTAAGTGGCGCTTGTATGGCTAGGGTCGCAAGCAAGAGTGGGTGTGGATCGCCACAACGTCGGTTAATCAGGGATTAAAGGGGTCAGAGTCTGGGGAATTAGGCACATGGACCGCCGGCTAAATGGACCCTTGGAGGGTAACGTTCAAATCGGCTCCAAGAAATCATAATCACGATTCCAGCGATTAATAAATGCTCACCCCGCCGGAGATTAGAAATGGGTTTGTGCACGTGTAGCCATATTTCCTACTTCGTCTTCCAACAAACTTGCAGAAATTGTGCCACACACTTGCTTTCATTGTTATCTCTTCAGAAAATTTTGGTATAGCGTTGTATGTATGTATCCCGTACACTGTAACATCATGCAGCCCTCTTTGCCCAAAAGAATCTGAAGGATTCTTAGTCACGGTTGCATTTCTAGGTTCCAGGAAGATAAACTGGCGCAGGTACCTAGGTCCAAACTGACGAGAGGCTTTTCGACGCAAGTGCGCTATGATCTGTTGTTGGAGACAGTAGGGAAGAATGGTTCGAGTGCTAATGGCGTCCATTTAGAACACACTTTTGTGTATAATACTACATCAGCTGCTATCCCACGGCCCAGCTACACCAGAACTTGACCATGACAACCCAAACTTTTGCAATCAAAGACTCGCCTATCGAAAACTTGCGGCCTCTCAAAGTCCGAGTAATCGGCGCGGGGTACTCGGGAATCTACCTCGGAATACGAATCCCGCAACGCTTGCGCAATATCGATCTGCAAATCTACGAACGAAATGAGGGGGTAGGAGGGGTGTGGTGGGATAATAGATATCCAGGTAGGTATGCCGCTTCCATCACGCCTCCCATCTTTCGGACGAAATATGTACGAGTGCTGAATTCTCCTTGCAGGATGCGCGTGCGATATCCCGGCACATTCATATCAATACTCTTTTGATCCGAACCCGAGCTGGTCGGCATTTTACGCCCCCGCAAAGGAGATTCGTGAATATCTACAAGGAATTGCCGACAAATATGGTGTAATGAGACATGTGAAATTATCTCACAAAGTTACAGGCTGTAGATGGAATGAACAGATCAAGAAATGGTAGAACGCTGCATCAGAAATCTTGGTCAAATATTTATTCTGATTTTGTTTCAGGAATATTTCAGTTGAGAATACCGTCACAGGGGAGACTTTTGAAGAAGATGCAGATGTTTTGATCTCTGCGAGAGGAGGCCTCAGCGAGATTGCATGGCCCGACATACCCGGCTTGAAATCCTTCGATGGAGAAGTGATGCACTCTGCTGCGTGGAATCAAGAGTTGGTTACCCTTTCAAACCGCACTGCATGAAATGTTTCAGCTAACGTTGGTAGCTACGACTTTACCAACAAAAAGGTTGGTGTGATCGGTTGCGGTTCGAGTTCAATTCAGATTGTTCCAAATCTTCAAAAGGTAGCTGGCATGCAGATGTCAGTTTTTGTGAGGAGTAGTACATGGATATCTAATCCCTTTGGCGAAGGTGGGTTACTATCACATCACATATCACTTAGAAATCGTGAATTCTGCACTTACTAATGTTGTGACACAGCATCTATGATCAAAATGGGCCTAGATCCCGAAAAGCTTGAATGTGAGTTGGCTGTAACCCCAGGCTCTCCCCTCTCGCTAATATCAACGAGTCGCCCCTGAGCAGATAAACGAATTCAAAAACAACCCGCAAAAATTCCTGGAATTCAGGAAATTAATCGAAGTAGATGGCAACACTATTCACGGGGCTACGCACAAGGATAGTGATATGCAGAGAGGTGCTGTGGGTGCCTTTCGAGCAATGATGAAAGAACGGCTTTCAAAGAAACCCGAGATTGCTGAGCGATTGATACCCTCATTTGGAGTTGGTTGCAGACGGTGAGTTCCAACTTTTCTGACTTCGTTTCCCGTACCTACCACGTTTACTGGAACTGGGGTGCTTTGCTTGCACTTTCAAAATACGTTTGACGCCGCATTATGTGGTTGCCATGGCCCTCATTCTGCCGAGGACATGAGAAGTCGAGATATTTCGATGCACTGTCACATGTGTTGAAGAGCATTGATTCATTTTCAAGCCGAGCTTCTCGGTAATGAGAGGTGATTCGATTTTCTAGATGTTTTGCGGAAGTGGTCGTTATTATGACCCTGCCGATATGTTGCTATTTCGATTGCAGTCACAGGCATCTTAAATTAATCCAAAGAAGTATGCTGACTCCAAGATCTCGATTGCTAGTCTGACTCCCGGCCCCGGGTACCTGGAAGCACTAACCGAAGAAAATGTGGAATTTGTATCTGACAAAATAACCTCAATACAACCCACAGGCCTAACTTTAGAAAACGGTCGTACCATTGAGCTAGACGCACTAGTATGCGCAACTGGCTTCGACACTTCTTCACCACCACCATTCCACGTGTACGGCAAGAACGGAGTCACATTACAACAGCGATTTAACCCATACCCAGAGTCATACCTCGCAGTAGCCGTAGACGGCTTCCCTAATTTCTTCATGATGCTAGGTCCAAACTCCGGCATCGGAAGCGGTTCCCTAACCATGATTCTCGAAACCGAGGGAGATTACATCACGAAATGCATCCGAAAACTGCAGAAAGAAGACTACTCCTCGATGACGGTAAAGGCTGAACGCGTACAAGACTTCACCACTTATTGCAACGAGTATTTCAAGAACACGGTTTACGTGGGTGAGTGTCGCTCTTGGTATCGGAAAGGAGACCGCGTTACGGGGCTTTGGCCGGGAAGTACACTTCATTGTTTAGAGGCGCTGAGAGCGCCAAGGTGGGAGGATTTCGAATATGAGTCAAAGAATGAGAGTGGATTGGGGTGGTTGGGGAATGGTTGGAGTGTTACGCAACAGGGTCAGGGTGATCCGGCGTTCTATTTGGAGCCAAGTATGATAGATCTTCCTGTCGTTGGGAAACCTGAGGAGGATGAGGAGTTCCAGATGCGGCCGTTTTCACATTGAGTTTGAAAAAGCAGCCTCTGAGTAATGCTTAATTCTCGGTCTATTTTTAGAATAAACTAAGTGTGGTTCTTTGGTTATGTGGTGCAGCCCGGCCATTTTCTTTGTTCCACCCCAGCGCCCCTTTGTTAGATAAGCGAGCATTACCCCTTTCACTTCAAAGACCAACGTCACCATTTCTATTTTTCTGATATCCACCCTTTATCGAGAGTCGCAAATAAGACGCGCTTGTCAATTTCACAATTGGCACAAAGCTCCCAAGCATCATTTCATTCACCAAGGCCAATAATTTTTCCTCTCGTCTTCCGAGTCAAAGACATCCCTTGTCATTACCACGAAGACATTCCCATTATTCTCTATCCCCATTCAACTCTCTTTCATTAATCACTTCTTTGTTGTCCAACTATATAAGACTCGAACAATGTTCTTGTGAAATTTGAGTTTTTTCTCCTCCCAAGTTCCCGGCGAACCATTCAAGCACATTCCTTAATATTATTTGTTTTATATTTCTGTACAGTTTCATTTCCAGCACTATATATTTCTCAAAAATTTTCTTTCATACGACAACAATCTCTTAAACAACATATCCTCAACATGCAATTCAAAAGCATCTTTGCCGCTGGCGCGGTCCTCTCTACCGCCTTCGCCCAAACCTTCAACGCGGGCAACTCAGTCACATTCATCTCGGATGACAACTCAGCACGAACGATCTGCTGGTACGCAGCCTCTCCACTCCCAGACATCGCAAACACCTTGGTTCCAGGCCAAGGCACCGTCAAAGTCGCCATTCCTGACGGCTGGCAAGGAGCCTTCCAGAGCTCACTGGATCCCTCAAGCTGCGGGCCCGTAGGCGTCCGCGGCGAGGTCACATTCGGTGGCTACGATGGGAACACATGGTACGATGTCTCTGCCATTGACAACCAAAGCGATAACACCGGTGTCCACTGGCTGTATCCTCTGAGCGACTACAACACCAACGGAGAACCATCTACCAGCGGTGGTGTGCCTTCTGGTTGCGATACCTTTCCTTGCGATACTTCGTACAATCATCCTGATGATGTGCAAACGCAAGTTACCACCGAGGTTGAGCTTATCTGCAAACTCGGCGGATCGTAGGTTCTTATTGGTCTCGTCTTATCTAGCATCATTCTAGACACTATCCATTCGTTTATGGCTTCAAGACTCCTATCGATCTTATTATTAGCCTCATACTTCAATTTCTCTGTCCATATTTGCGGAAGCATCTTCAGACACTTGGCTATCTATGCGAGCGTAGATATGCATTTTAAAATACAAATTAAAAAAAAGTTTAAACCCCTAAACCTGTTCCCATTTACTCCTATATCCTCGTGAAATCCATAATTCTCCACCAAGAAGAACGGGCAAGTTTCTGGACTTCTGCTTGAAGCTCGCTTATAGACTACCCTTGCGGCCATTCACAACCATTTTAACTTCTGATATTTATCAGCGCTGCAGCGCACCATCACTTGAATCCTATTGCGATAAAATACCTTCTCACCCCTTTTACCATGGTTACATTTTGAACGTCCGGAGACTTTATGAATTGCCTAGCATTAAGTATACCATTCATAATTGCATGATGGCAACGGCTTCACTCGCCGCCCGCAACTATATCTCCACCCCTTCATTCTCGACTTAGCCATCCTCTCACCCAACCAATCCCTGCAAATAATGTTACTCTTCCCAAACTCAAAATCCAGCCGGACAACTCCCACCCCCACTCCCCACCACCTCCTCATCCGCATGAAGTTGTTCCGTCAGATCCTCCCCTTCAACAGGAGGGCCCTCGGTTCTCGTAACGATGCCCTCGGGGGCGATTTGGCGAAACATCTCCAAGGGATCGAACCATGTTTCCACGCTTTGGAGACGCACTTTGTCGTCTACTTTGGCGACGGAGACGCCGAAGATTTCGATGGGTCCGCCGTGGGCTTTGGCGAGGATTTTTTCGCCTTTGCTGTTTTTGTTGTTGGTTTTAGGCGAAAAAAAAGGGGGGGGGGGCATAGGGGGGAGAACTTACTCGTTGAAACCGACGTAGTCGTTTTTCATGGTTCCCCAATGGCGCCACTAAGATTTCTCTCTGTCACAATCTCTCCCAATCAAGAAGCTTTCCATATACCCAGGTCCTAACACATACCTTAAAAGCAACAACAGGCGGCCCACTATAAACCTGGATGACGAAAAATTAGCTTTCCAAAAGCTACAAATGGCGAAATATACTCGCCTCTAGAACCTCCCACGCAAACGTCGGCATCATCCTCTTAAAAGTCTTATGACTCGACTTCAAATCACTATGATCCGGACTATAGAAATCATTCGGCGCGATGATCGCATTGTAAGTCCCCACTTTCAACATGTGTTCGGCGGATTGAGGGGGCGCGCCGTTGATGGCGAAGGTGTAGTTGGGTTTGTCGATGGTGCGCCAGTCGTCGATGTCGGTCTTGAATGAAGCTTCTACTTCCCAGTTCTTGACGAGGTTTTCGACGAGGTTGGGGAGGCTGCCGGCTGTGTGGTTTTGGGTTTTGGCTGTGGGGAGTTAGATTTCTGAGAATAGATAGAGGGGAATGGCAGGTTTTGAATCTAGGAGATATTTGTATACGTACTCTCTGCCCAGACTTTCCGGGTATTGGAGTAATCTGGCGCTTTGCCGTTTCTCCAATTCGCGGTGTCTTTCGAGACGGCATCGGGACTTGTCAGGTAGTCAGGGAGCGCAGCGGCCTCTTGGGTATCTGCAGATGCCATCTCGGAAGTAAAATATGCGTATAGCTCTATGGAATAATCTACCAGAAGAATAGTCAGTGTTTAGACCGAAGAAAGCGTTGGGGCGAAGTACTCCAGTACCTTTTATAGAGTTCTCAGATCAATTGAAGACTCGGTGGACTAGATATCCCGCCCGCCCGACACACTTCCCTTTTCTTATCTGTAGATTGGTGGGGTAGTGAAGCTGTGCGGTCGCACCGATGTCTGGTGCTTCAAGCCTCCAATTCTGTTCAACCAATAGCAGAAAGTTGCACTTTGCACTTTGAGAAGTAGCTCCGAGCTGAGGTTACTTTCTAAGCCACAAACGCGAATCCGACAGACTGAAAGCCAAAATAGGCTTGAGTCTTCTTAGAAATACAGTGCGTTGAAATGAAAGTTTTTTGATAGAAAACTTGGAAAGGGTTCATTCATCTTTCAGCAAACAGAGCTATTGAAGTAGCCAATATGTGCTTTTGTCTAAAAACATGTCCAAGTCACTCTGTTGTCCCCAGTTACTGCCCTTGTATCCCCTCAAGATTCATATACCAGTAAAAGACTAACATCATGTCTGATAAAAGCAGCACTAAAAGGAAAAAGCCGCATTTGGAAGAGCAGAACGCTTGAAAATATGTTTTGTTATCGGAATTCAACGCTGAAAAAAGGAAAAAGAGTGACAACAAGGTGTAAGGGGTCCCCCAGGCTAACTTGCATCGGCGATGCCAAATCTAAGACACCATCTCGCAGAAATAACGCGGAGAATCCCTAGCCTCGATAATTCGCTGACCACCACCCAAGAATTGGCACTGCAGTGTAACCCGAGATCACGTCTTCGTTATATAATTACCAAATATCACCACCTAGAATCTCCTTTCCAACTGAACCTCGAGAGGAAATTTATTTGGTATTACGAACTGCGAGAAACATGCCATTTTTCAAAGATAGATGCGTTGTTTTCAAACTCCTAAGAGATGTGAAAGGGTTAGTAGATTTGGATGAAGGGTTTATGTGCGAAGGGTCTTATCCGCTTAAAGCCGTTTTGGCTAAAAGCAACTTAAGATGCTTACGTACCATTTATGCAGAGTGAGCCGCATGTACATATGCATAAGGCTACTTAGATACTTCTTGTATCGCGTTTCCCCCTTTGGCGAGCATTTCCGCATTCGGAGCATTGACTTTCTTTGGGAAGAGGACACTCACTGATAGGAGTGGCCGCTTCCCGTTTCGATTCCAATTAGGAAAGAGGCGATTTCCTGAAGCTGATTTTTACCCCGTGTTCTCGTTGCTTGCCTCTCGACCACTGTAATTGGAATACAAGCCCCTCCCCCTCCCCCTTCTCGCCCGTCGTAAGGCCAGTTATTTGAAGTTATTACAAAGAATTAGGGTCGAACGGGGAGAGACTGTCCCGTTATCTGGGTCTCTCCCATTTTAACCCTCATTGTGCAAGATCTATAAGAGAGAATCAAGGTCATATTGGGAAAAAAGGGGGTTCTCGTATACCAATTAATACGGTACATTGTCGAAAAGCGTAACGGGAGACCGTCATCAGGAGTTATGGTCGGTTAATGGCACGTTCGCTTAATAAGGGGGACTCTGGCCAGCGCTCTTCGCTACCGCATCAATTAGTATAGAGTAGTGAAATATAAAATTGGCTATTCTTATCAATTAAGGCAAACCTTACTCCCGCAGCAACCGGCGAACTCTCCGATCATCATCAATCCTCAACTCTTCCCTCATCGTCCCCGGACTCATCCTCTTCCCAAATTTGGGACTCAAATACTCGGTCGCGTCGCCGCCATCTACCACGCCCAACGAGTACGTACTCCCAAAGCCCTGAATATAATCATCCCGATCTCGAGTCCTCACAAACGAGAGCCCTTCTAGATGATCTAAAAGTCCCAGCTCCCTCTCACTCTTCGCCACAAGGAAATCAGATAATCCACTGATGCTACTCTTCGCACTGACAGCACTCGCACAAACATTCTCCCTATCGTCTTGCGATGATGCAGCGAGATATATAGCCGTGCTGATGATCCCGCCTTTTCCGGGACGACGAGGTAGACTTCCTACGCCGCCGGGTTTCATGAGGATTAATACGATGGCAGCGAGAATCATCAAGACCAACGTGCTCATAGACAAGAAATTACAGACATCATACGCTTTTCTCGTCATGGCGGGCGAGAACGCAATGTTGGCAAGGAAGATAGGCAGGAATTCGGCGAGGAAGGCGAGGAAGGCGACGGAGCCTACAAGAAAGTGTTTGCGGGTGATACAGGGTAGAATGGCGGAGATGGGAGAAGCGTGGAATGGAACGAGGATTGAGTCAGAAGGTTGAGCAGAGCCGTGAAGGAGAGATCTAAAGGGGGTCGTGCGGCGGAGGTCTAGAAAAAAACAAGAGTTAGCAAGATCAGAGAGGAGTGGAAAAGGAGACGAACCAGTATCGACAGAGGACCAAAGGAGGCCAATGCAGACGCCTATACTAGTCATCATGAATCTTACGCCAAAGCCTTGAGAATCCATGAAAGTCTCGAATCCTACGTCGACCAAGAATTAGTATAAATGTTTCTCCATATTCAACGCAGGAGGAAGCAGCAAAACAAAACTTGGGAGTACAAACCGGATGACTTTCCCGTAACCGGGTTGGGTCCTGTCCAACGGTAATATGTAATAAGAATCAAGACCCCGCAGAGGACCAGAAAATCCCCGACATATAGAGATTTCTGCTTCAGATCTTTGCGGAATGAAATCCCGGAATGCCAATATATCATCCCGCTATTTGACCTGTACTCCAGCTCTGTCCCGTACTCACCCGCTCCAAACTCATCAGCCATCTCCTCCTCCACCGAGCTATACACCCCTTTCTTCTCGGCGAAGAATCCCGCTGATGCAAAACCGCCTTCGGAGTCTCCAGCGTCCACAGGTATGATACCAAAGCATGGAGTTTGATCGGCGGCAATGAATTCCGACAGTGCAAAACGCTTGCTTTCTATAAGCTGTTGCAGTTCTGGGGTTTTCACCATGCTATCGATTTTCCGGAGGCTTTTCAAGAGCGGTGATTTAGCTAGGAGAACACCCAGTCCAGCCATGCTTAGAGGATCCGAGTATACACCTGATTCGCGCCGACGATTGAAGATTATGAGAATGATAATCAGGATGGCTATGAATGCGAGAATCCCCTGCATTATCCGCGCGAGTACTGGATATACACCCCACACCGCACTACAGTTGTAAGTCTTGGCATTTGCTGAGCAGCTACCGTAGACGGCGACGGTAAAAGCTTCTGATGAGATGGGCGCGAGAAGAAGGACAGCTATGGTTATAGTCGAAGATAGGAAGGGAATGAGGTGACGCCGAGAGAGTGCTTTGAAGGCGTGGCAGCGAGAAGGGACGTCGAGTAATCAAGACACAGCGAGTTTTTGCCAAGAGCACCTCCGGGTTGTTTGAGATGATAGAAGGGCTCGATTTCTCGGATTGTGTTGTCTACTACACGCCAAGGCATGGCGTATACAACGGCGAGGATAAGAGGGACGAATGTCACTAAAATGTATTGTCTCAAGGTAATCTGAGGTGCGCGCTGGACCACTCCATTCGAATACTTGAAGTATGTTCCCGTTGCGTTAACAATGGTGGCTACTGGTTTGCCAGTTGCGACAGTGACTGTGATCGGTGGCGTTGCGGTATAGAGTACCCCTTCGCTAATAGTCACAACCGGGGTTACAACATAGGTTTTCCCATCGAAAACAGTCAAAATGGGGGTTTCGGTAAAAGTTTGGCCGTTCACAACGCCAATTCCTGGGGTCAAAACGAAAGTCTGACCATCCGAGACTGTTGTTACAGCCGTAGGGCTGCCACCTTGACCAGGAAGAGCAGTGATGCTTTGCTCGTTGCCAGCGATCGCTGATTGCAGAGGCTGCAATGGAGTAGCGGTAACCTGCAAATAGGCTCCGCTTACAATAGACGTGGAGGCCTGGGTGGCACTCGGGTTGGAGATACTTTGAGTTGTCTGGTCTGCAAGAACCAAAAAACCATCACTCGGGGCATAGTTATCCGAGGATGAACTACTTGAGCCCAGGGGAAGGTAGGCGTTGGGAGCACCAGCTCCTGGGGCTGGTGGAGCACTGGTACTCGGGTTGGAGATACTTTGAGTTGTCTGGTCTGCAAGGACCAAAAAACCATCAGTCGGGGCATAGTTATCATCATCTGAGGATGAACTACTTGAGCCCAGAGAAAGGTAGGCTCCGGAATCACCCTCTGTAAAATTGAGCAATACCATGCTTGTTGTGCTTGTATGYACGCTYAAATAAGCTCCGGGAAGACCCTCTGGTGGACCTGTGTCTGAATTGCTTGCAGAGGTTGAATGCACGTTCAAGTAGACGCCTGGTGGAGGGTCCTTGGGCGCCGTGACACTTGGGCYTACGGAAACTCTTGCTCCAGAAACAAAAACCGGTGCTACAGTTGTCGGYGYCACGCTTGCTCCAACTCCCCCGTTGATACTTTGGCTATTGATAGTTGAGGTTACAACTGCTGGTGAATTTTGGCTTGAAGCAGAAACCTTAGCCACAACCACTGGTGTTGTACTCGGTCCAGCAGGTGAAGAACTACTTGCAGCAATCGAAGTAGAGCTCGTACTCGGGGTGGTAGAAATACTTGTATCGGGCGTCGACGAAGTGACAGTGGCAGAATGAATTGAAGTACTTCCACCAGGAGATGACAAAGCAGTCGTGCTGGCGCGAGACGAGGTGGTAGTTACTACAGTGCCTGTGCATCCATCAGTACGTTGTTTTTACCCCGACTTCCTCTCTATATTCATTCCCAAAAGCAACGAGAAAATCTCATCTCACCATTTTCTCTTATCCACAACGCCCTCTTATTGAGACCCTCAGTTACATCACTCAAAGCATTTCCCCACCCTCCAATCCCCTTATGATTCGGAATATTCCTAATCCCCAACTCCGTAACCACAAAAAGGACGATAGTAAAGACAAGAAGAGCGACAAGGACCGGAGTCTTCGTCACAGTAGGCTGATAATAGCGACGAGGAGCTAGACATGCCTATCGTTAGCGCATCACTTCATTCCATTTGGGTAAACCAACCTCTTTTATAATAACCGTCCATCTTGGATAAATTGAGGAGTGTATAATGGCACGTTGCTAAATATTACGCCCATGCCTAGAGAAATATATCACAACGAAGAGAAGTGCTAGCAGGAATAGCAATCATTGAAATAGGCTGGGTCCTAGAAGAAGCTTCACCACATCAAGTGTACCGGTGCCGCCCTCAGCCACCACGGCTCTAGTGCAAACGATAGGGCTTCCATATCGAAGGGGTGCTATAGAATGGAAGGAGGAAAAGCGATGAAAGAAAAAGGCAGCGCTTGATTGGATGGGTTACTACGGAAAAGCCCCAACTTTGAGGTTCCAAAGCACATCAAGTGTACAGGTGCCGCCCTCAGCCACCACGGCTCTAGCGCAAACAATAGGACTTCCATATCGAAGGGGCGCTATAGAATAGAAGGAGGAAAGGCGATGAAAGAAAAAGGTAGCACTTGATTGGATGGTTTACTACGGAAAAGCCCCAACTTTGAGGTTCCTTTGTTGACAGGGTCAAGCCCGACACATAAGGGAGCACTTCAGCCTCTTTGGCCTTGGAGTCTAGAACTTCTAGGAGCTCGTTTTGAAGCGGGTAGGTAGAAGCAATTTTGCGGGATAGCCAACTAAACTGAGACTGAAAGACTGCAAGTTAAAGAAATACCCCCATGGTGTGCAGCGTAGCCCGTGCTCTCTTCCAATCGCATTTCCCAAAATTCGGCGGTAGAACAATGTCCATATGCGCCCATCGTGGATCAGAAAGCATCGGAGTGCATGGCAGAGGTATTTGAGAAATGCTTGATCGAACTATGGCACAATGGTGTTATGAACACTGGTAATAAAAGGAAATCTTTAATCCGTTGACCCTCCCACTCTATCCCCTCTATGCCTTGGTTGCAACAATCTCTGTTCGAATATTAGCACTCCCATGGCAAATAAGGAAGAATCTGCTTACTCTCAACATCGGCCACACTCTGTTGCAAAATTTGTTGGAGGACCTTGGGGCTCTCAAGCTCTTTCGTAATCTTGGCGATGATGCTTTCGGAGAGCTCCTTCTGTTGGCGGATCTTTACTTGTCCCTCATATCTGACCCACGAATCGAGAACAGACTTGGCCTCGGCAGCGAGAGCGGTGGTTTGTTCGAGTTCATATGCCTTGGCCTCCAAAACAGCAGTTTCCTACAATATGTGAGCACCCCGTCATATAAGACCATTTTGTTCTACTACGGACCTTGGACACCTCGAAAAGGGTCTTGGTGATATCTACGACGCTTCCCAATTGCTGAACACTCTCAATACGTGTCTTGACAGCCTCAGTGTGATCGGCACGAGCTGCGTTCAAGATACCCTTCTGCTTGTTGATTTGACCATCCGCCCACTCCTTGTACATTGGTCCACCAAATTTGAATACGGCAGTCCAGATACTCAAGAGACAGAGAGCCACAATAGTCTCCTCGTTGACAACATAGTACTCGTTGCTGATCGCATAAATTGCCAACCCTGCGCTCGACGAAAGGATGGCGGTTTTCGAGACCAGCGAGTTACCTGGCAGAGAGTCGAGCAGTGATTGTGCCTTCTTCTTAGGATCCTCCGCTGGGACGTTTGATGCTGATCGATAGCTGGTGAGAGATGTGGTGAGGGCCGGGAGGGTACGGGTAGGAAGAGCTGGTCGGAGACGAGCTGCGCCTGGAGCTTCAATCAGTATTGTTGCGCACTCTAATTGATTCCTGCGTGGCGGCAAGAGATTCAATTACATACCTACGGCGCTTCTTGCCAAACGGGATGCCATTGTGGTGTGAGAGGAGATGATGTCGAGCTCGTTGTCGTGCTTGAAGTGAAATTTCCAAGGTTGATCGGGATTCGGTTCAGTCCGTTTTGCTTACGTGATCCACGCGACCCACTTTAAAATTATAAGTCCCGCGATTTTTAGAACCGCAGCTGTAGAAACATTGACAACCTCATCCAAATCCTCAAAATGCCAGCAGCGGTCATTCATGCAGGCACTTCCGCCAAAAGGAAAAGAGTTTCTTCGGAAAAGAAACCTGTAAAACGAGCACGATCGGAAAGCAGCGACGACGAGGAGGGCGAAGATGGCCAGGCGCAAATCCTTCTACTCGAGAACGAAATATTCGCTTCGAAGAAGAACTACAACAACATTGCAACTCTAATTAAAATCTTTACCGCCGAAAGTGCCGATGTCGACGATTCCGTTGTAGCAGCAATCTCCTTGTGTCGAGTTTTTACAAGATTATGGGTTGCAGGGGATCTGGTTTCCAGGCCTGGAGCCAGCGACAAGGAAGTGATTGTAGTCAAATGGCTGAACGAACGATACGCGGAATACCAGGGGGCGCTACTTGATATTCTTGGGGAAGAGGGGATCAGTGCTACGGCATTGACTCTGTGTATGCGTTTGCTCAAAACCGAAGGAGAGAATGGGCGCAAGAATGCTCAGGACTATCAATTTCCCACTACTTTCCTGACAGGAATTGTGCGAACTCTTTTAAGACCAGAAAGTGATCCCAGTGCTCGTAAGGAGTTTAGTGAGAAATTTGTTGAGGAATATGACGATATTCGATTCTACACAATGGAGGCGATTCAGTAAGTACTAACACTTAAATTGATATTGAATTTGCTAACGCAAAGCAGGCAAATCTTGCGCGACTCCATGATTTCATTTTCGACTCAATTGTTTGACAACGTCTTGGAGATGCTCATGAGTATCGAATCTGTCCCAGAATCAAACGACGAGCTCGAGGATTTCTATATTCCAGAGCCGAAAAAGAAAACCCACGTACTCTTTTCTCTCTCGAAACATAAGAACCGCGCACAGGGGGCTTGGCTTGCCCTTTTGAGATTGGAGATGAATAAGGAGCAGAGAAAGACAATTTTGGGGCTCATGTCAGATTCAATTGCTCCTTGGTTCACAAAGCCAGAGCTTCTGATGGATTTTCTATCCGACTGTTATGACGCGGGTGGATCCACCTCATTATTGGCTCTCTCAGGAGTATTCTACTTGATCCAGGAGAAGAATTTGGATTATCCGGCATTTTATACAAAGCTGTACTCACTTCTTGACTCAGAGCTCTTGCATTCCAAACACCGATCGCGATTCTTCCGTTTGCTGGATACCTTTCTTGGCTCGACCCATCTTCCAGCTGTTCTTGTTGCTAGCTTTATCAAAAGACTTGCCAGGTTAACGCTCAACGCTCCACCTGCTGGAATTGTAGCGGTTGTTCCCTGGATTTATAACTTGCTCAAGAAGCACCCGACTTGTACATTTATGATTCACAGGGAGACGAGAACAGCCGAGGAGAAGGCAGTACTAGAAAATGATGGAATGACAGACCCGTTCCTTGTGGAGGAGCAGGATCCAATGACTACGAATGCAATTCAGAGCAGTCTTTGGGAAATAGTTGCATTGCAATCTCATTACCACCCCAACGTTGCAACGCTCGCAAATATTATTTCTGAGCAATTCACCAAGCACTCGTACAACTTGGAGGATTTTCTGGACCACTCTTATGGAAGCGTAAGTTCCCCTTTTTGACATGCTTCTGACTTCCTTACTAATGATACAATAGATGTTGGAATCCGAATTGTCTAAAGAAGTCAAGAAGGTGCCAATTGTGGAATACGAAATTCCCAAAAGGATTTTCCTGCAGCAAAGTGCAGAGTCTGGCGTTGAGGACAGCTTGTTAGTGAAGCTTTGGGACTTCAGTTGAATAGATTAACAGCAACGGATTCGTAAAAGAAAATACAATACCCAGCGAAAGCAATGACTAAACCGTGTTCTCTTTTTCAGATGCGATTTCTTGACTAATATATATCAAACTGATTTATATCTTTTCACTCTCTCGGGCCGTGAATAAATTCGTAGGCGCCATAAAATAAGCGGTGCCTAGCGAGTGAGTTGAAGCCACCTACCGAGGTTAACCAGTGCGTAAAGGTATTTTCGTGACCAGCTGAAATTCGGTTTACAGCCACATATTGTCGTGAAAAAAGTGCCTTGTTTCTATTTTATAGAATTGAGGATATATATAAAGTAGGCAACACTGCATAAGTTATGGCCTCGTAAAGACTAGGAATCTGGAGGGGTTGCAGTGATGTCAAATAGGGGCCCCCTGAGCTCAAAAACACCACAAAGTTAATTGCAAGTCAGCGGTGCGGACCCTGCGCCGCCTTCTAAGCCTCCCTCCACTTTGCAAAATCGATCAGCGCAGCAACTGCGACCCGCTGGCTACTTATTCGCATTCTCGTGGAGTCGCTTTCCTCTGATCAAATGTACTCGACCGGCAATCAGAGACGCTGCAAATCAACCAGGCGCATATCTTGACAAAGAAGCCAAGCACTGCAAGGTCTGTACAGCGCTTATTGCATCCACAAGAGTTCAAGGCTGACCGTGAATCACTCCCAGCTGAATCGTCCATATTAAAACCGCTCTGCACCATATCTTCTTCCATCATCGCTGCAACACCGTTGGCAACACCGTTGACAAGATGCCTCTCCGAGATTTCCTAAGTAAAAAGGACAAGATTGCGCACCACAACGCAAACAAGCCCGCAGACGCGCTTCAAGCCCCTCTTGCCCCGCCAGAGTTTACATTTATGAGGAGCGACACACACAGTCAAGAGATTATATCACCTCCCTCATTTGCCAGCTCTGGTCAGTCCACTTTCACGAAGCCAACTCCTGTCGCGGATAGCACTACGGAATCAAGAACATCTAGACTCTTTAAAAGCAGAAGCAGAAGCAACTCGGCCACTTCCCAAAACAGTGACAAGTCCAAGGGGAAAGGATCGCCAAAACGACTATCTCAGCGGCTACACTTGAGGAAAAGCGATATTAGTTCGGCCAGCGTGCCAGATCAACTGCCAGAGATCGACATAGTGGATGGGTCCGATGGCGGGGCAGCACAATGGGAACAGCGTGCGACGTTGTTGGCAAAACAGAACGAGACAGCGAGAAGTAGGCCAAGCACTCCAAATCGTCCTGATCCAGGGCCGGCCTTTGCCAAACTATCTTTGGAGGGAGGAAATGAGAGCGGTGTCGCCTTGACAAGGCAGGTGGATGACAATATTCAGGAAGCCATCAGGCTGCACGAAGCCGGGGAATTGGCCACAGCTACCAAGATGTTTGGTCGATTGGCGGATCCTGATGGAGAGAATAATGCTTTGAGCCAAGTACTCTACGGTCTGGCGTTACGGTACGTCCATTGGTCGTTTCCTATGCGGCCCATATCACTCAATGTCCCATTATTGAACCCGTGTCGGGTTTTACTTGCTCGATTTGTGATGTAGTTCTAACGTTCCATTTGCTAGGCACGGTTGGGGTTGCACACCTGATCCAGCTCTGGCCGTAAAGTACCTTTCGGCTGCGGCATCAAATGCGGCATCGATTGAGGAACTCGCCCTCAAGGCTGGCCTGAAGAAGGGAGGAGCCGCCAAGGGTGAACTCGTACTTGCGATATTCGAGCTTGCGAATTGCTTCCGGCATGGTTGGGGGGTTTCTGTGGACAAAATAGCTGCCAAACAGGTGAGATCTTCCCGGGGATACCAAGAAGATTGGATCACGGCAACGCCAGAAGAATCGACTAACAGTGTGGAATAGTACTACGAAACTGCGGCAAACCTGGGCGATACTGGTATGTCGCGTTCCTTGCCGCCTAACTAGACGCTCTAGACCGCCTAACAAATGATACAGATGCCATGAATGAAGTTGGGTGGTGTTACCTAGAGGGCTTTGGATGCAAGAAAGACAAGGTACGTTGTTACGAGCATTGCATGAACCGAAGCTTCCGAATAGCTTCATGGTGTAGTGACCATTGAGACATCAGCCTCGCATTACTATGTGGCCTACGCATGCATCTCCCCTTGATGACTGCATTTGGGCAGCAATGGGGCTTTCCGCCTACATGCTTTAGGCGACCGCTCGTAACGGCCATTCAGAACGCCATGAGGCTGACTTGGGAATCCACAGTGGGCAGCAGCGAAATACTATAGGCTCGCAGAGAAAGCAGGGAGTAAGACTTTGGGTAATTCATGGTAAGTTCAGGTCCCAAGTCACGTTTTCGTTATTTCCCAAAATCATCGTGTGTTCCGGTCCTAGGAGTTGTTGCATGGACGGGCGGTCACCAATGTGGCCATCCCATGCAGCACAAGTTCCAGAATGACTCGAGAGCGCACGATCGATTCGCTGTGCCCTCTTCTTCTCTGTCCTCCTTCCTCCGTGTGTGGATAAAGTCAGCTGCTGATTTATTGGCCTCTTGCTTGCTTTCGTATAGGATCTGGAAAGACAAGTACAATGCCCCGAAAAATTGAGCCTTGTTGATTATTATCATATCGGCCTGCTGTTCATTGTTTTTGCTGGATTTGCATTATTGTTTGTTTTTGATCGTGGGATAGGAAAGCCGTGAAAGCAATTTTTTCTCTCGAAAGCAAGCGAGCGGGGTACATTGGATGCGTGGTGTTTTTCGAGATTGGGTCATGCTAGGCTACGTGTAATGGTGGGGTTGCTGTAGGCAAAGGCAAGGCAGTTACAGTACCACCTTGAATGACACGCTACAGACAGGAAAGGAAATGGGGCCCCAATGAAAAAATACGGGTGCTCTCTCTATTTCATACTCTAGATGTTTGTTTACCTCCCCAGTCCAGACTAGTTTGGGTGATCTTTACTTCTTTTTCATTGACCGTTTTGGATGTTGTCTTGGGGTGGTGGAGTTTTTTGAGGTGCCCACCGAGGTTTGTTGCCCACCCACCTTTTTTTTCTTCCTGTTCTGGAAGTGCTGCTTGGAAGCGGTGTAGTACGTACTTGTGGATCACTGGACTCTGGGGTTGGTTTCCGGATGGGGTATGAGGGATGAGGCTGCGCTGTTGGAGTGGTGTGGTGAGGGAGTGTTGGTACTGGGGAAGTGGGCTTGGGCTGGGTGAGTAGGTTGGTCAAGTAGGTTGGTTTGGTACGTAGGTACTTCTAAGCAGAACTCGTACTACGTAATGATTAGGGCTCAAGTAGGTCTATCTTTGGGGTTGGGATTTGAAGGGGTTCAGATCCTTTGAGACTTTGTTGGGTTTTTGTTTTGGATGTAAGCGTGTGTGGAGTCGTTGTTTTGACAGTCTCTTTTACGGTTTTGGTTTCTTCGTTCCAAGTGGAATACATTTTTGTGAGGGAGTTTTGGATTGGATTGGAGTGTTGATTTTGGTGGAGTGAAGAATGGATGGGTTGGTGAGAAAGTGGTGAGGTGGTGGATAGGCCTACTGCAAGGTGGATGATGCATCACGTATGTAAGAGCATGAGTATGTATGAAAGGTATGTTATGCACGATACTTAATACTTAGGCGGGCGTTGGGGGCTTGGGGCTTTCTGGGGTGATATGGTGGTGGTGTGCTCGAGCAGGCTGGGAGGAGATAGTTGTAGTGAGTGAGTGGTTTTTTGGATTGGGGAAGTAGGTATGTATGGGGATAGGGTTTCTCCGGCTGGGCAGTGAGGTGAGTTGAGTGAGCTGGTGAGTTATGGCGAGGTGGTTTATCAGTGAGAAGGCGATATGATAGATGGAGGGGTACTGTACCCCACCACCATCCATCCACCATCCACATACAAGAATAGCCTAAACTCCTACCCGCAAACCCATCTGCGGTGCTGAGGATACAAAGGCGCAGTTATCATTTTTGTATTTTCCGTAGCCGCGAGTACAACTTGACTGGGTATCCCGAGTACAGAGTGTGGGCGCACTACTTTCTTTGGCTGTGTTTACCTTTTTTGATAGGAGCGACAAGTTACCTTTCTCGGCTGTATATTTCCTCGTCCTCGGGTTTCCGAGGCTCATGAACGCTGATTGAGGGGTTTATGATGGTGTGGAGAGATACTCGGGGAATTACCATGAGGCAAATCGGAACGTAATCAGATGAGATGAGATGAGAATACAAGATGAAAAGGATGAAATTTCAGCCAGCAATCGCTATAGTAAACTAGGAGTTGGAAATGAGAAAAGTAGTCTGTTTCTCGTCGGTTTTCCGGCCGTTTTCACCATGGAGGTTAGAGGTGAGACTTCAGGTCGTGTGGCCCGACCCCACTTCACCGTATCTCACAACCACCATCGCAAGCCCATATCAGCACAAAGACAAAAGCGTTTGGCCTTCCTCAATCGAGGAAAGCTGGTTCGGATTAAGAAACTGTGGAGGCACTGTGCACCGAGTAAAGAATTCAACGTGCGTATCTGGTGATGAGATGGAGATGCGGTTTCATCTGCTGGCGGATTGTGTCTCTAACTTAAAATCTAATACCGTTATGATAGGGAGGTTTTATAGGCTTGTCGTATTCGTACAGTGTTGGTAGCGTCTCGGGGATTTAGATGTCAGCTGGATATGCTCGCTCTGGTGCGAAATCCCCCTCATCCTCTTTTCCTTTTCACAGAGTACACACCATACAGCACGCTATCAAGACTCGGGATATCGGAAGCTGATCTACTAATGCAAAATGACACAAGGGGGTTATACCTCGCCTAATATATAACCAGGACAAGTTTGATCTCTCGCGTAGATTTTTAAACCCGAGGGGGAAGGACCGGATGAACGCACGTTATACGCTTAGATAGGGAAGTGCGTCATTTCGAGATGGGGAATTCGGTGAGGCCCTATGATACTCATTTTGAAAGCTTGAGATTTCAGCGATTGGACTTGGATTTGATTGATGCTACAGTAGCAGGAATTGGTAGGCAGAGGGAGCGATTTCGGATGGTGCATCGCTTCGTCCAGTATCCATTGCAGGTAAATGTACGAGCTGGCGTTTGCATGACATTGCGTGATGGACGATCATGCCTCCACCACTGTGCCACCAAGATATGCTATATAGCAAATTATGAGCCGATTCTTGAAGGCAGGTTAAGGAGGGGTACTCGAGCAGTTTCTAATATTTTTCTGCTAGCATCTAACTACAACTCCACACGACCATCCCATCCAAGTGTGGTGGTATACATAAGAACAGGCACAGGTACAGGCACCGCAGACTCCTAGCCCCCCTCGAGTCCTTCGGCAAATTTCAAACCGACGGGATATCAAAGACTGCTACTATTGCTACCGTGGCTTAACTGATGCAAAGGTAGTTGCACTACTCTAGTTCTGTTCCCTTATCCTACCCACCCTATCGACGAGTGAAAACTTCTCAGCGTGGTGTGGTATGACAGTGTCGCAAGCGGCGATGGATGGTACGCCGTTGTGTACTTTACGTTCAAGTGGTGAAATAGCTTACTGTAGTTTAGTCTTTTACTTCACTAGGAAACTAGAATGGACGCAGGATGGACGTTGGGCAAACAGAGATTTACTCACGGTAAGTTTATCACATAGAATCACGGGAACAAGAAACCAAGGCCAAAGAGGTTCGTTCGTTCAATATATGATCTTTAAATACAGAAACCCCACCCTCCTCCCCCTTCTCAAATCTCAAAAGTAGATACAGTTAATCCTCTCTCTTCGGCGACCCGTTTGACATCGGGAAGGCGTTTGATTTCGTTTGTAGCAAAGAAAGAAAATGGGTGGTTTGTGAGCTAAAACTCATGTGGTGTTTTCCTTCATTCTTTCCCATCGGCCACCCCCGTTTGCATTGAGGGTCGGTCTGGGAGGAAAAACGATTGCGTCGTACCCGCTCTGCCGCTCCGATGTTCGCAGTGCAGTTTCAAAGATCATGAACCCCTTCGCCCTTCAAAAAAAAAAGCATAAAAGACGCTTGCTTCGTTCCTTCTTTTCCCTCTTCGTTCTGATTTTGTTCTCGTTCATCATATGGACTTGGCTTCGTGAGAAAATTTCGTTCGTGAGACGTTGTAAGTAGTAATAAAGCTTTCGCGCGATAAAACAGGCGTTGGTATCTTAAAAATCGTAAATGTCGTGAAGTGAAGTTTTCGTACTTTCCTATTGAGGAAAAGTTGAGGAAAAGTTTGCGAACGTTGGATGTCTTCCCGAATTGAATTTGCCATGAACAACATTGTATCATATCCACATATACCCATATCCAAAAGCAAAAAGGAAATAAACAAAAGAATAAGTAGGAAATTAAGGAAAACCGAATATGCATAATATTGTCCCCCCTCCCATCGCCCGCCCAACCCCATCCGCCCCGTTCCTGATCCCAAAGTCCCAATTCCAGCCAAGAAATAAGAATTTCAATTTACATTTATAACCCCAGGATGTTTGTTCTGCCCCGAAACGTGAAAACCGCCCCGGTTTCGAGGAAAACATTGATGGTGATATAATGATCGATGATGATCTGTCTGTGCTCAAGGCAAATTGCTTCGCGACCGTTGTGTGGTGCTTGCTATTGATGCTGGCCAGCTTGCGCTGATTGTTCCCGTGTTTTTCCTGGGAGCTATTCCATCCATGGAATGTCCCTTCCCTTCCCACCGATGCTAGAGTAATGCCATAAGGAAAATGTAAAAAAGCAAATAACTATAGAAAAAAATTCATACGCTCGCTCGCTTGCTAGATGGCTAGGACACAAAGAAAACTAAACACTAAAAGTAATGCGTGAGCAGTAGGACGTCTCTCGTGCGCAATATGGAACAGCCGTTATTCGTGATCCGGAAGGCGGAAATTAATACCGTCGTGAATATAGTAGTTGGGTTATGCTGTGCTTAGGACAGCTTCCGGTGGGTAAGGGTGTTTCAACCAACGGGCGTACTACCCTCCTCTTGTGCATGCTGCGAACAATCCGAGAGCGAGACCATTTTCGCAAAATTGCGAACCACCTCACTTGGCACTTGATCCCATAGTAATGATCGAGTGTAGACCTCGGCTGCTGATTTCTTACTATTACTTCGCATGGCAGCTAACGTTTCGCCAAGATTGCGCCGACCTTGTGAGGTTGATCGTTGCGGTGTATTTTGGAGGAAATCTTGCGAGGTGAGTCCGTTGTATTGAGCGGCCGACATGGAGAAGATCTGTTCGTTGTTTTGCTCCTCTGTTGGTTGGGTGAGGGAATCAGTGAGGTCGCCGAGGACTGAAGGCGTGACGCCCAACATCTCATTGCCGCCCATGGAGGTCACGGCATTGCTCGACCAAGCATTCGCAGAAACAGAGGCCATAGGAGCCATGGCGGCCACTCCAGAAGCAGCCTGTGAGACGCCAGCATCGTTGAAGATATCCTCGAGAAGAGTGGCTGAAGCAGCACGAACATCATCCGAAACTTGTGGAATAGTTGGAGAGGAGCCCTTGGAAGCAACAAATGCACCGACGAGCAGTAGCATAAGGAGTAGGCCTTGCGCAGCTGGTTTTTCGGGTTCGCTGAGGAGGTTGTTCTCGCTCTTCTTGACAGGGACAAGGGCGTTCTCAACCTTGACTTCTCCCTCAGAGTTGAAGTTGTCGAGGAAGGAAATGTTGTCCCAAGCACCATCCATAGCGAGACTGTCGATGTCGGCATAGTCACCCCCAAAGCCATTGGAGGTAGGAATAGTTGGCATTGGAGAACTCTCAAGGCGTTGGACGTGTTCAGTAAGAACGCTGACCTTCTTGCGAAGTTCACCTGTCTCGATAGTGTGGTTGCCAACCATTTCTTCCTTTTCCATTTGCATGTTCTCAATGTACTGTTGGTACTGTTGCTCCTTGCGGTGCATCTCGTCCAAAGCAAGCTTGGCCTCGGCCAAATCCTCCTCAAGGTCGTTGATCATAGCAGTGTAATGCTTCTTCTCATCCTCAAGGCGCTCAGTATGTTGCTTTTTCCTTTGGCGGGAATCAAGACTGATATCGGCTCGGTTAGTAAATGTTTAAGGGCGTAAAAGGAGTAGAGTAATGTGTAAGTAAATACGTACGCTGCCTGCCTGTTTCTTAACAGTCGCTTTTGCTGCTTCAACTCCTTAATCTCCTGCTCGTCGTTGGATTGAGCAATTAGTTGGTCGATGTTGGTAAGATTTCGCTCTGCTGGAATGTCGAAGCGAGCATTCTTCTTTCGGATCCCATCACCCCTCCTCGACATTTCTGGATGAGAACGCAGGGTCGGGCTATGAGGTCTCATGCGTTTAGGCATGGCACGGTGGTCCATGGCATCGGCGACAGACCACTCCTTTTGTGGTGAGGTGGGGATGGAGCTATTGCTGGTGTTTGTAGAGGAGAAGAGGGGTAGTTGATGGTTTCCCGGATTGCTGAAAGGAGTCTGCATTGGTCTTTGGAAAACCGGGGCATTGACTTCAAAGTCGGTGGGAAGCCCGTCATGCCCTTGCATTGGTGTTGACATGCCAGAGTTGTTGCCCATGGCCCAACCGTGGTTTTGCTGCCCGTACCCCGACTGTGCATCGATGCGCATGAATGGATTGTTGCTGTGCTCAACAAATGGATTGTTCGACGCCATAGACTGCTGTTGTTGCTGCATATCAACATGCTGCCACTCGTCGGTCTTTGGTGAGAACAATGCAGAGGAGACTGCAAACGAATCTCGCCGGCTCCCATTCATAGGTGGTGACATCTCTAGTCCTGAATCTAGCGCGCTATGATCGAGGATATTGTCGTCCAAGATGCTGCCCTCGTCCTCCTCAAAGTAATTTTGGGCTGCGTGCGTATCAACGTTTAGTTGAGACGGCCGGTAGAAGTTATGCATTGAAAAAGAAGCTGCCATCGTGGGAGTTGTGGTGTTGGTTGGGTGGAGGAGCGGGATGGCGGTGAAGCGATAAAAATGTAGGAGGTGGAGGAATAATCGCCGAGAAACACAACGGTTGCGGGCGGGTAGGTATATGAGCACTGACTGAACGGAAAAGGTCAGGCAGGGCGTAGAATCACGGGCGGGTGATTCCTGTGTAATGACAAAAAGTGGTCGATGTCGATGTCTCCCGAAAATGAAGACAAACGTGTGTGTTGTAAAGTACCGGTCTGGGACTCTGGTACTCTTTGGGTGTGATATGGTTCAGTATGAGGTGAGATCAACAGAGGCCGATAGGGAACGGGCCCTCCTGGTTCTTATCCCATCCCACGAGTCTCTGCAATTCACGGCGGTGGCAGCGGAAGAGGTGAGAGCACCGGCAAGTGTGGAGTTGGGTGGAGGGGTGGGTAGCGAGGGGGCAGGGGGAGGGCTAGGGCTAGGGGGAGAGCGAGCCGGAGAGAGGGGCATCGAAGGCGGGACCAGAATCCAGATGCGCGAAAGGGGGGAGGGAGGAGGGAGGGAGGGAGACCGGAGGGGACGGAGGGGACTTCGGAGAACGGCTCTTTTGATACTCGCAGCAAGAACTCTCATCTCGTCTCATCTCGTCTCCTCTGCTCTCACCTCTTTCCTGCTTGGCCTGGAGTCCACTCTAGTCTCCCCTCCAGTCTCCCCTCCTTTGCATCTCGTCCCACCCATAAACACCAATCTTCTCCAATATTCTTCTCTTAAGCCGATACTCTAGGCGTACGTAGCGACGACGACTTACCGTATTCCAGCAGGAACTCCGCAAATCACCAAATCAACGGGAAGGCTTGGACGCTGGTCAACCAACATGGCTCAGCTGGTCAGGCCGCCCGCCTCGTCCAGTGTTGACAGGCAAGCCCAGCATAATCGAGCTGTCAATCTATCTCGCCATTCTCGCCTACCTGCTCGCGTTTTCCGAGGCTTCTGGCTTCTCCGCCGCTTTTCCTCCTCTCAGAGTCCTCTGATGCTATGTTACTCTTCCACTTCCTCGCCGTGAGAGCGGCCATGCGCCAATGCCATGCAGCGCGAAGACGACCAGGGAAAAAACGGGAAAAGCAAAGCACCCACGCAAGTCGATGTGGGTGCCAGAGGTGCGTATGATAGCGAACTCTCGCGAACTCCTCCTCCACGCTGCTGCCATACATACATGCCAGACTGAGCACTATGCCGACACCATTTACGGCGTGGTTGGATTCTCACTGTAAAGTCGTCGCAGCACCACCAGCCTCTCACAGCCGACAACGTCCTATCCCCGATGCCCCCTCCTCTGCCCCTCCTCTGCCCCTCCTCTGCCCCTCCTCGACGTTACCTCGCTATCTCGCCTGCCCCTCCTTTTCTCTCGCCTGCCTCTCTCTTCCCCCTCCTCTAGCTCCCCTTCCAGCGTGCCTCCTCCGTTCACTGATGCCCAACCTGACGGCGAGGTCGCTGGGCGCTCCTGATGCTTGCTACAATCGCGGGTGCCGATAGGCTGCTCACGGCCTCAGTGCATGACAAGTGGTCGGGAGTATCCATGCCCCGCCCTCCCATTGGCGCACCTCCGTCCTCCCGCCAAAAAGCCCTAGTCCGCGTGGTGGAGCCCCCCAAGAAAAAAAAGAGTCACGGTGACCATGATCCATAGGCGTAGAACATCTCTCCTGCGAACGCCTATCAAAGACTTGAGGCAATCCGACTTGGGGACGTCAAGACCCGATTAGGGCTCAGGGCCTCCTTGTCACGCGTACCTAGGGGAAAGACGGCCAGGAATAGCTTCGTGTGATGATTTGCTTTCGTGACCTAGCGAAATCGACCGATCGACGAGTCCCTCCGTGAGGGACCATCTAGGGACGAGTAGGGAAGAGGCTCTTCTTCCCCGACCAACCCTAAAACTCCATTTCTCCCCATGAGCCCCCTCGACCACGCACTGCGACCTCACGCTCAACTGAAGCCCTACCTAGCTACCTGATAGGTGACCCGTCTGGCGTGATGAAGCAGCAAAGGCGGTCGAGTCCTACAGTCCGGCGCCATGCCTATGATACGACAAATGACTGAACATGCGGTGCCCAACGTTGAACGGGTCCCAGAAAGCCATGAGAGGGCAACACAAGAGACACAACAACGGCGGCAATTCAATGCTTGCGAACCATCTAGTTGCCTATGCCTTATCACGGTAATTTGATAGACGATGATAGCTACCCTTCCTTCCCTTCGTCTCGTCTCCCGCTTGGTGGAAGACAAGGACGACAAGGCGACGGGAGAAGGACGACAGGATTCCCCTGAAAGGACTAGCCTCCCTTGTCCACAATACCTTATTTGGACGAGATATAATTCTTCTGCCGGCACTCCAAGGAAGCATCGGAAATCCTCCTACCCGCCAAAAACATCCATATCCATATCCATATCCATATATATCAACACTATTATCACTCTACCGGTAGAAGAAGCTTGGAGCTTGGACGCATGAAGCAGATCCATTCGCTTCACGAGCTCCCATGATTGAGTTCGTAAACGCTCCTTCTGACAGGTTGGAGGCGTCTCGACGAGCCACGATAATCCAGGGTCACGAACGCCGGGCCAAGAGATCAGACATCAACTCGTCGCGGCAGATTCCAAAAAAAATCCAAACATCCGAAGACTTCCCTCTTTCCAGAAAACGCGTCTCCTTCCATTGAAAAGGTAAACAACAAAGCCAAGACATCAAGAGCGGTGAACCCTGCAAGAAGATGGGGTTTCTTGATGGATGGGCTTTTTCCTTTGCTCGCAAACTCAGTGGGGCTCGCAACGAACAGTTTTCCTAAGTGGCTGGTACTCCAGAAAACTCACCACAACCCACAAAATCCCCCTTCCCTTCCTTCCGCCTATGAAAGTACGGAGGTAGAAACGGCGTAAACATCAAACGCGAACCAAACGGAATGCTTCAGCTTCAAGACCTTTGCCCCGTCCCTACATAACCTACAACATACGTATGTAACTCACCGCCTAGGCGCTAATCCGGGGCGTCTAGACTTCTAGCCCGTCCGATTTGCCTGTCTGCGGAAGCAGGTACCTAGAAGCAAACAAATCATTTTTCCTCCCTGCCACGATCTGGATTGTCGGTCTGAGGAATCACACTTGTTTCCCTCCCTTTTCCCATCATTTGAGGCTTTGCGACCCGTATTACACCCAGAGTACCAAGCCCCCATCCATCAACATCAAACTGCCGCTTCCTCGTGCTTCACGAACATTAATCATCGGAAAGAACGGCCTAGTTGTACTTCCCACCGGACACTTTCCCCGTCCCACGCTACAGAATCTGCGATCTCGGGACGCTGCATTCAGTTCATGCAAATCCATCCGTCGCATCGCATCCTAGTCTGTCACTTGAACTTTAAACGACTGCTAAACTCTATCTACTCTGGGGAAATCCTGAGCCTCAGCCACCCCGAGCCGCCATTTAGATCTCGATTGTCAAAAATCTTGGTGGCTTGTGGCTTAAAATCTTCTTGTTCACCGCTCTCTCCTCTTAATTTTTTCCTTGGAAAAATTTCCACTTTTAGAAACACAACAAACTTGGCCAGAAAATCCATCCGAAATGGGAAAGCGAGGCGGTGACGATGTCTTCTGCTTCTGCTTCCAATGAATAATATCCCCATTGCGATCCCTTCAATTTTAAAACACCAAACAAACAGCACACCTTTTAAACCCCATTTTCCGAACCACTCATGAAGAGAGGAATTGCAAGAGATCGGCAAGCGTAGTTTGGGAAATTCTGAGGATGACTCATATTTCTGTGGCAGCACATCGTGAACAACAACATCTCAATTGGCATCATATCCACTTGGGTGACACCTCCTCGGTTCCTCGGTTTTTCCAAACTTCCCCCCTCCCCCCACGCAAAGTGACAAACGTGATAATGAACTTTCAAAATCCGTTGAGAATTAACAGAGGCAACTATGCCCAAAAAAAAGCATAACACATTCATTACACAATGAAATTGGTAATTGGGGGGTCGGAAATGTTGAAATTGATGAGGGATATTCGTGATGTCATAACCGGAAAAGAAAAAACCCAAATGTAATAACTATGTCTATTATTCTTTTCTCTATTCATGTTCCCAGTACACCTGTTGGCTGAGAGATGAACTAATAAGCCCTGTCGAGTTCCTATTCAGGGTATTCCTATCCATAAACGCCAAGCGAATCCTTGCGAAGAGCGAGGCAGGCCACAATCCCTTTCCAGAAGTACGCGCTCGAATGCGAAAAGAAAAAGAAAAAGAAAATTTGGTCCGAGGCAATCAGCCAAAGGCTACGGCTCAGTGACCAGCCTCCTCAGGTGAGCAGACAATCATGTAAATCGTTAGTAGTGTGTGTTGTGACACAACGATTAGGACAGTTGAACGTAATCCCGTTGCATAGCATCCACATCGGGTGGCCCATTCTCTAAGTACTCCTCATCAAGATCGTCGGAGTCGACATCGTCGCTGTCGATTGCTTCGTCCTCGTCATCACTCGATAAATCGCTATCTTCATCCTCTCCTGAACCTCTTTCCCGATTTGTATTGCTGCGCATAACGCTTGCCTTATGTCGATGCGGGAGTTTGCATCCTTTCGTGGTACAATTGCCTGTATTGCTGAAATCGGGGCACTCATGAACATGACGTTCCTCACAAGTGGCCCCTTTCTCACAGTATCCATAAATTCCAAAATCTCGGCACACAAGCGAGCTAGGGGAAACTCGAATGTGAGTGTACCGGCAGTTCGCGTTGGAACAATTTCCTCGGGCAAAATGCAAGCAAGTCGGTGTTCTCTCTGGGGTAAGCTCATGTGAAAGGTCACAAGACTCTCCACTCGGACAAGACCCCTTGGAAAGAAATTCTTTGCAAACCGCAGTTTTAGATGGATCATGGACGTATCGGCATTTCGGGCCTTTCGAGCAGGTACCTAAAAAGTATTTGTTAGTTGAAACCCAGACCTGTGCCTCACTCTTGGTAGCATCAAGCCAGTGCTATGGGATATATGGAAAGGGAGGTACCCGTTGTCGTGAACATCTTGCACGGTTCATTTATCTTTTTGACGGTTGCGTTTCTCCTAGGTGGATAGGTTAGTATTGCGCTATCGAATGCTGACCGCCAGGCCATCCTTATAGTCATGGAATTTCCGTACCGATAGGCCTTGATGATTCCAGATCGATACATGTTGCCGTTTTTACTTCGATGGAATTTTACGCCGCCTACTAGAGCCGTCTTGGGTGTCGATTTTGCAGCGTTGAGATCGCCTGGACGCGGTAAGCCTCGACCTATTGCAAGCAGCCTGCATTGGTTTTAAGTTGATATGGGCAGTTTCTCACCAGGAACTTTGACAAGTTTGCTGCCCTGCTGAGCGACACGGAACTGAATGCCTTGGACGTTGATCTCATAATTGCCGATTGCTGCAGCAGAACGAGGTTGAGGTAAACCACTAGCATGAACTGTGCCTGTGGCAATACGCTGAAGATGTCTCGTCAATTTTGTCTTCTCTCGAGCGTCTCTTTCCATCAGCTTTTGCTTCCGAGTCTCTTCCATCGCCTTAGCTCTAGTTTGACTGTCTTTCTCGAAGATGGACGTGTTGATCAACTGGAGATGGCGATCTTGTTTCGTGACCCAGGATGGCCCAATATTCGTTGCGTTGGATAGAACAGTCGTCATATTCTGGTTTTCAGCATCTGTCCCGGGAGGGGTAGCTGTGCCACCATTCAATACTAATGTTCGATTTCGATGGACCGCCGTGGGCTTTCCGCCTCGATATCCTCTGGCAGAATGCCCTCCGCGGCCTCGATATCCTTGGTTTGACTGGTGATAATCTTTATTTGTCAGCATCTCGTGGCTCAAAGAGACAAGATTCTTACTTGGATAGCTACTGGATCTCGGCGGATGCGCAGGGCGTGCCCGAGATTCTGTAGAATTGTTATTCTTGTGCCGATTAATTTGACCTGCAAGAAAGGCGGTTAGCGGAGAGAGCGCCAGCGAGAGGTCGTGGCAAACTTACCAGCCAGTTGGCTGATCTTTGCGAGAATATCTTGGTTTTCTGAAGCCATATTGGCAGTTTTTTTCTGTTTGTTAGTAAAGCGCTAAAAATTAACGTAATCACGTAGTACGGATCGAAGAATTCGTCGCGTGTAACCAGTTCCTAGGAATTGTGGCGGATGTGAAAAAGTTGAAGTTGAAGTTGAAGTTGAAGGCGCTTTGGATTTGAAGTGGAAATTTGAAGCGTTGGCGCTGGCGACGGCTGCAGCAAAGCCAGGGCAAGACGAGCGTCGGAGCGTGAATGCGCGTCGGAGCCGGAGCTTCCAAGGCCGATGATGTGCCGCCTTGCATGCCTAGCCTCGCCTCGTCCTTTGAGCTTGTGCGGCAGCAACCTCTCTCTACTGTCTACCTTCATTATTTGCGACTACGAGAACAAAGGGAAAGCCTGCACCCCGGCCATTTGCAGCCCGTTCTCTTCTAAAGTCTGCCGGCCCATTGCCTCTGGATGGAGCCACTGCGATAACATCACAATACCTAGAGTCATGGCGGACCCTGTCATCAAACCTGAATTTGAGGCCGCCGGCGCATCGCCTGCCGCCTTCAGCGAAGACGATATCTACGAAGATGCGGGCGATCTCGAGTTCAATTCTGAAGAGGCATTCCAGCGAGTCTATCTAGCGCGGGTCCCGAAATACGTCTGGGACGCTTGGTCGAAATTGGACGACGATGCGGAGATCCAGATTGGTACAATTCGGCAAGCAACTGAGAAAGATGAAAATGGTGTTCCAAAGGTAGGCTGCTGCCACACTAAAATACGATTTTTGGCTAAAGTATAGCAGACACATCTTTCAATGTTACTTTCTCCGAATATCGCACAGCATCAGGAGGTCCCCAAGGAATATGAGCTGGAAGTGATGAACGAAACTGTCGACAATACCTACGTTTTCACCGAACAAGATCTTCCGGGCTTCAAGTCCAAAACGCAGCAAAAGTTTGACATTGCGAGTGCCAATATGCCCACTAGGCTTAAGAAGAAAGACCGACCAGCAATTACGAAAACACCATACGATCCCAATAAGCGCTTCCAGCCATATTTCAAAACGGCTGTAGCAAGTTAGTCGGGCTGTTTTTATTGCTAGTACACTACTAACAATTGGTTAGAACGGACTACCTTGAAGGCAAGAGTTGCTCACGAATTAAATTGCGTTGCTGTCGAGAATGAGGAGGCAGAGCGTCTTCTTGCACAGCGTACACTGGAAGCCATGAAACCCACAAAGCAAACCGTGTTCTTCAAGACCGAGGAGGAAATCAGAGAACTCGACGGTGGAATTATTCAACCAGGAACCATCGCAGCGCAAAACGAGTGGGGTTCCTTCATCGTAAGTTATAGCCCCCCACCCATATGTAACTCCCGACTTACTCTCTCTGCAGAAAATCGGTGGCCAAGAAAGCGGCAAGAAAACACAAGTCCAAAAGACTGCACGTATACCTCAGAACGAACTTTTGGACAAGATCTTCGAGTGTTTCAGAGAGTTTACGTATTGGTCCATGAAGGCCTTCCGTCAACGACTTCAGCAACCAGAAGCCTATCTCCGAGAAACCTTGGAAAAAGTAGCTATCCTGCACCGGAGCGGCCCTTTTTCTACGCAATGGTCGTTGAGGGATGAAAATAAAATGGCTCAGTATGAAGATGTTGGCGAGACGGCACCAGAGGTTGTGGATGAGGATGAGGATGATGAGGACGAGGATGTCAAATTTGAAGACGTCTAAGTCTCTTCTGTTGTGTGAAGAATTTGCATCAGTGGCGTTTGGAGGTACAGGTTTGGTGGGTTGACTGGCAGCATTTTTCGGTGTTTTTGACATTTATGCACGGGAAGAGCCTAAGAGGTGCGGTGAATCTCACTGCCTGCTCAGCTAGGGGTGGCAAACGGGCTTTTTCTGCCGTTAATCCCTAGATAAAGAATGATATGAAAAACACTAAAATTTCAAAATACTATGGATGCCCTTAAGCTCGGTTTGTATCCATGCTAATACTTGCATAGACAGATATGGTACAGTATTTCATTCATCAAGATATATATCACTTTCTCCTTTCTCATATAGGATCTCGGGTTGTATAGGGCAAGAAAGGAGCTTAAAATGTAATAGCTAAGGGTAGTTTAAGGCCCTGTCGCGAGTCGGCAAAGTGCCGTTGTTGGACTGTGGAACTTATGCTGCTCCATAGGCCTCGGGCTACGGAACTTATACTAAATTAGACAATTCCTACTTCTCCTGGATAAGGCCCTGTCGCGACTCGGCAAAGTAGGCGAAAGTTTATGTTTCCTCATCATGTTTTCTTCTTATACTAAACTTCCTAGCGCAGTAATTGCCTATTATTCAACTGAACCCAACGTTCAACGTTGGTCAATTTGTAGAAGTCATTCTATTAGTGTAGCGAAAGTTTTGAGGCGCGGATCCTCGGCGTGAGGAGGAGTTCAAGTAAGTGGCAACGTATATGTCACATCGTCTTTCAGAGGTGTATTACGGATTTTCAGTGTGTCAAATAAATGTTTAGGTATATGAATTCATTTCAATTTACTTGTACTTTCGATGAAGTTTCATACTACTCCCAATGTCTCATACACTTATCAGTAATCTTATGTAACTTTCTTCTCTCTTAAATAAAAGGAGAGAAGATGGTATGAGGTCGTGGCTCTACTTACGAGACTTTAGGAGAAAAATCAGAAGATTTTAATTGCCTACATTATTAACCTCTATCCTTACATTCCTTTCATATTTAATACTTTCGAGATTATTTCCCAAGAATCTAAAAGATCAACGGCATAGCTTTCGGGTGAATATTAGACGATATACTAAAAATGTGTATCGCGAGAACTTGCGGCTATGAGGTTCTTTTGGATATTTTTTTAGCGAGGAATTTATATACCATAATACGACGAAATGCCTCCTGGGAGAATTCTTATCGCACAACGTGTTGAGAGTGAACCCGAACGTGCTAGCTCTTTCTCAGTACCGCTTTAGCAGTACTTAACTCCAATTCAAAGAAAGTCAATTCAAACCTATCCACCTTCCCCCTTTATCCCTCGCCTATCTCCACCCTCCCCACCCCTCACCCCCCACCCCTCCTCACAACCCTAACCCTCAACCCCATCTGCTTAACAAACCACCTATTCACACAAACCAACTCCTCCCCAACCCCCGGCCTCTCAAGCACAAACTCCCACCTCCTCACCAACTCAGGAACCAACACCAGCATCTCCAGCCCTGCAATATGTCTGCCCATACAATTTCTCCTCCCCATTCCATAAGCCAGCAGATATCGCTCCATATTTGCTAATCTCTCTTTCTCTTTCTCATTCTCATGTTCACTAGAGATCTCGCTTCGCTCGTTGTGCTCGCTGTGCTCGCTCTCCAACCAACGTTCCGGTCTCCAAGTATCTGAATCTTCAGAAAAGACATCTTTATTCTGATGAGCAACCCAACTGTTAATCCCAGCCGTCGAGCCTTCAGGGATGAAATATCCGGCTAGCTGTGCACCGCCCTCCGGAACCGTTCTCTGCATCGGCAAACCTGTTGCAGGATGAACCCTCAACGCTTCTTTAATCACAGCTTGCAAATAGGGTAGTTGATTCGCCTCTTTATACGCCACGGGGCTCGAAATCCTGCCCTCCTTCTCCGCAACATCAATCTCCTCTTGTAATTTTCTGTAAGTCTCGGGATGTTTCATGAGGTTGAAAAAGATTGCAGACAGCGTGATGCCAGTAGTATCACTCCCAGCAGAGACGTTAGATTCGCACAGGACAATGAGATCCAGAAATGTAACCTTTTTAGGATCATCTTCGTGCATGACCAGGATTTTCGTCATGATATCAGGCGGTCCTTCTCTATTCTTGCTCTCGGGATCTTTCATTTCTGCTTGTCGAGCAGCGATTTGCTCAACTGTGAATTGCCGAATAAAAGCTAGCCCCCCAGTTTTCGGCAGTAACGGAAATATATACGGATGTAAGAAAGGAAACACACCGACTAAGCTTGCGTAAAGAGTACGGCTTCCAATGGCTGAGAAAATGCCATCTTTATCTTCCATGTGGTCTAGGCAGCCGAAACGTTTGCCGAATACTACCTCCCCGATGGTGTCGAAGGCGAAACATTGCAGATAGTGTTGTAGGTTGATGGAGGTGTTTGTGTCTGCTGCTTCGGCGAGACGGGTTGAGAGGAGGGAGACGCAGTTGGAGACGAGGGGTTCGTAGGAGATGAGGGAGCTGAGGGAGTAGATGGCGCTGAATTTTCGGCGTTGGATGGTGTGGTGGATTGGGTCGTTGTCGGAGAAGAGACTTGCTTGTTGAGCATCGGGTCTTTGCCAGGCTTTGTACCAAGGTGCCTATTCGTATGTTAGAACATCCTGTATATAGGTATAGATGAGAAGTAGGAAATGTAAGGATATCTCACTTTATTCCACCCCCTCTCCCTTTTCCTCCCACCATAAATCAAATTCGCTTCCTCCACCCCATCAACACTATACTCCCCCGGCGCAATCCTCACTATGGGTCCCCACTTCTTATGAGCCTCTATATCTGTCTTCTCGAAATCGCCATGCCAGATTTTGTATAGATACCAGGCTCTGGTGAACCTTGCGAGGAATGGCCCGGGGATTTTTCTGAGGGGGTCTAGGAGCACTTCGATGATGAGTCTGATGATGCGAATGGATGCAAGAAGGAGAATATAGACCGGAAGGGAGAATGGGAGGAGGTTCGTAAGGGAGAACATTTTTGGTGTAGATTTCGGGTGCTTGTGATGTTGAGACGATGGCGTCGTATTCTGAAGAAAATTGTTGGGATGAAACTATGAGTCTTAGGCAGAGCCTCTCCAGTTCTTGATTCTATACTAGTGTTGTCTTCACACCCTACTGCCGAATCAGATTGAAGTGCAGATGTGGAGGAGTCGGAAAAGAAAACGCTCCCCTTGAAGGCCCAAAACAAGGTATAAAAACAATGCTTAAAAGGGAGTAATGCTTTGCATCTAGCATTACGTCAACCTTTTTTTGGTTACCGCCTAGCTTTGCCGTCTTCCCGAGCCGAGTTGTGCAAACTGATTGGTGAATGCTGTTGGTTATTGACATTTCGAGCTATGGACTGCGGGGTAGGCTAGGTAGGCACTTACTTGAAAACCCCCGGTACATCTCTCTTTATTACTTTTCACTACCAACCAACTCTTGCAATTAGGAATCTTCTTCTGGTGCTCACTCGAGTACAGTATGTAAAGAGTGCCGGCTCGATATACGAAATTGATATCAGCAAAGTTAGACCTCGCCTCAGCTCCAAATGTATACCAGCACCAGCAGCTGAAGCTTTCCCTACCACAAAGTCGGGTCGGGTAGGCTATCTCGCCACCACCCTAGAGAAGGGTCAAAAGCCTATCAAACGCCTATCAGAAGCCTATCAAAATACCCGAGTTTGTACTACGGTGGTACCCAGGGCCGGAGGAGGCCTAAGGATTGCGACTAGCCGAAAGCCTCATCGCGCGGTACCAAGTCCGCGCAATGTCTGTCGGGATCGGAAGATGGATTTGGACGGAAGCCCAGGAGCATGTACTCTGGAAATAGATGTCACTCGAAGGAAAACGACCTAGGTGACTCGCTTAATTGCTTGATGTCCATGTACAAATGTACCAATATACGGTATACCTAGGTTTTGAAAATGTTACCGTATCTTGGAGATATTCCTCTAAAAGACTCACAGCTTCTGCTAGATCCTCCGCTTAATCCAACTCCTTCTTCCCCAACCAAGCCTCAAACATCTTCAACGCCTCAACAGGCTTATCAAATGGCACCATATGCCCCGCACCATTGACTCTCGCATACCTCAAAAGCCCGCTCTCCCACCACAGACCGCCGCTCCAGGGCCTCTTATTGTTCTCTTGCTGGTACCTGAAACCTGGAAGACCATCCCACTTCAGAGATCCAAAAACACGTTCGTTGCCTACAAAGTTACAAATCCAGTCGTAGGTACCGACATAGATGAGCACACGAATTCCAGAGTGTAGAAGCGTGGCGACGTAGGGTCGGGTATCGATGATGAAATCGTTCACCTTTTGGAATTCTCGACCGACGCTGTTGCTGCAGCCTTCGAATTTCGGCGCTTCTTTGTCGACGCCAAAGGCTTTACGGACAGCGTCGGTGCGCAGGAATGTGGTGATGGAGTTCATGATGGGGTAGCAGAGATACCCATCACATGGTTTGCTGATATCGTAGTAATTGCGTCCTGACCTGATGTACGGCGTTTCAAGCTCTCGACCGCAGAAGTCCTGTGAAGCACCGCAGATGAGAGGATCTGGATAGTCGTGACATGCGGCCATTAGATACTCGCATCTTGGAACTGCTGCAGACATCTTCTCGCAGATTCCTGCGTCAAGGAGAGGTCCAATTCCCGTGACGTTGGTGCATGGGATATCGTAGTATGAGCTTGCCTGCTTGACATCACTAAAGATGCCATTTCCGATGAGGACAGACTCGAGTGGGATTTGCTCATCGGCTGTGGAGAGTTGGTTCATCTGGTTGATATGTTCGGCAAAGACGGGGATGTAGTGACCGCCGTAACTTTCACCGGCGATTGAGAATGGCAATGACTTTGAATCCGGGAACGCTTTATACCACAGCTTCATGAAAGCATAGATATCCTCACTTGCTGCAAAAGTGCCACCTGCGCCACCATGAAGAGACTTGTTGGACGAGTAAGAGAACCCGACTCCAATAGGCTGGTCCAAGAAAAAGACATTGGCGGCGTTAATCCAACTATGAGGATTCTCTCGAGCGGACTCTCCTCCATCGTTCACAGCACATGGACCGAGTTCCATAAACAGACCCGTCATACTCGAACATCCAGGTCCACCGTTCAGCCATAAAACTAACGGGTCCTCCGTTGGCTTGCCGCGTGACTCGAAGTACGCAAAGTAGAAATGTTTATCGCCAGAATTCAGATATCCCGTATACCCTGATGTAGCCCCAGGACAGATATCCGCTACGGTTGGGAGACCATTTCTTTTGCTGGACGACGAGGCAGCTCCGTGTGCTTTGATGGATAGACTGTGCTCGGGATGAGCTTCGTGGGTTAGGACTCTAAAGTCCGAATCATCGAGGGCTCCAAAATCCGAAGAATCGACATCTATGTCCGGCACAGAGATGGGAATCTGGGACTCGATTGCGGCGACTGCACCCACGGCAGCTAAAGCTACCGGCAAGATTGATATGCGCATTTTGAATACTGTTGTTGTGATGTTGATGGGGAGCTCGAAGTCAACATTGGAAACGGAGCTAGGCTGCGCTGATAAGGATTGACAGGGGGTGCATTGGTGGAGAATATGCACGCTTAGTCACCTCATCTCACGTAGATGTTCTCATCACAAATAAGTCTGCGTTTTTGATTGCCTTGAGATGAAGCAACTTCATCTCAATTTGGTTGTTCATTGAGATCTTCTTTGCTTGATAAAATGAAGTTTTTCAAGGTCGGGTGATGAAATTGGGGCTTATATTAGGGCCCTGTTTTTTTTTCAATTTAATAATATGAATTTATAAGATTCTCTTCTTTTTTAGCATTCTAATTAGTTATTATTAATAAATTTTAATATAACTATTCTTTCTTTCAAAATTATATTCAAATAATTAATTATATCTTATCTTTTTTAGTTTTTCTTAAATATCGATATAATCTATTATTTTAATAGGTATAATTATAATTTTTGGTTTATATATTATTTTAGATTCTTTATTATATTTATAATAAATAAAGCTTTTCGCTAATTCTTTTAATTCTCGAGAAATTGATTATTAAATATTAATCTCTCTGAGAATCTTATTTTTAAAGCCTTAATTAATCGGTAATAAGTTAATATTAATAATTAATTCTTTTCTTATTTTAGATTAATTTATTTTATTTCTTTTAATTTTCTCTTAGATATTAATATAAACTATTAATATAAGAGTTATATTTATAATTTTAGGCTTATATATTATTTTAAGCTCTCTATTATATTTATAAAAAAAAAACTTTTTATTAATTCTTTTTATTTTCGAGAAATCAATTATTAAACGTTGAATTTTCCGAATATTATAATCTTAGGCTTATATATCCCCTCTCTTTTTATTTTATATAAATATTTATTATAATTTATTAATATAAGAGATATATTCTTCTTTATTAAAAAAGTTTAATTTTCGTATTAGGGCTTTCTAATAATACAAAAACTATTATTCTATAATATTCGTATATTAAAGAATTAATTATTAAATATTAAATATTCCGAGAATCGAATTTTTAGAAAACCTTAATTAGTTAGCGTATTAATTAAATATATATAATTAAATAAAAGAGCCTTAACGTTAACTCTTCCAAATTCTATTTAAAACTTTCGATTTTAACTTAATATACTTAAATAAAGGAAAGGGTATAAGATATTCGAGTTATTTATTTCATTTCTTTTAAATATATATAACTATTAGATATAATCTATTAATTTAAATAATATAATTAAATCTATTATATTAGTATAACTTCTATATAAGAGCTTTCTTTTAATCCACTAATTATCTTTCTACAATAATTACGTATTAAAGAATTAATTATTGAAGATTAGACCGCCCGAGAGTATACAAGTCGGAGTTATAATATTACCCCCGACACGCCTTCATCTTAATCAAATACTAGAAAGCTCGCCACGAAGAAAGAAAGCTACAAGTAGGTTCAGCGACATACTCTTATAACTAGATAATTAATTAATGTTGAGCAGAGCGACCTAAAAGGACGCGCCTAAATGATTGCTAGGGTGTTTTGTCAAGCCAGGCGACGCACGTCGCGCCATGTTGGCAAATACTGCCCAGGGGCCAGAGCGGTGTAGCCACCGTCAAAGTCATGTGATGAGCTCTCTTGCAGCCCGAGAAAGGGGGGTGGGGGGCATTTACTCCCCGATGAAGTCTGGAAGTTATTCTGGCAGATCTGGTGGGATTCGGACAAGTGCAATAGCTCCAGACTACTAAGCTCTTGGTGAGTTTATTTATATGTTCAATTAGTGGCTCATTTCTCATATACAAAAAGCAGTTCCCAAAAGCTTTTCGACAAACCTTCTCAAACCCTCTTAAACGCCATTTCTACATTTCCATATTTCTGCAGTATGCCCTTCTCCCCCCACAAACTCCACGCTCCCAATCCCAAACACCATTTTCACCCCAAAATCAACCCTACCCTAGGCTACCCAACCCAACCAAACCCAAACCAACATCAAGAAATATCATACATCCCCGCCTTCTCCCCCCTCAACGTCCCCACACGAATCAACTTCCCCTCCTTAACCGCACTCTCCATATCCCCCTTCCTCACCCTACACTTCGCCGTATACCTACACTTCGGCTCATCCTTGCGCCCTCCAAACCACCTATCCTCCCAACAACTGACCCCCCACAACTCCAGCACCAACACATAAACCACACAACCCGTCACCACACCTATAAGCTGCAAACTATTCAGGCTATCTCCCGCAAGAGGAAGACAGATAATGATTATGCAGATACCGAAACGGTTTGCGAGACGGAAACTCTTGCGCAGGCGAACGACCCCGCGCGTGGTTTCTTTGTGGATGTGGGAGATGGAGATTATGCCCATCATGAAGAGGGAGATGCCGAGGCCCGCGCAGTAGAACCAGCGGAGGGCGATGGGGATTTCTTCTTCTGATTTCGAGGCGTATGTAGGCGTGAGATTCTCAGGGTTGGCGTCTGCGCAATCGTGGGCGACGACGAGTTTAGAGAGGGCGGCTGCGCCAAGGACGTAGGCCATGACAAAAGGAATGTGGGCTAGTCCCCAGGTCATTGCTATGGAAAGGTAAGTAAGTGGTGAGATTTCAAGTTTACTTGCGGGGAACGGGTGGTCTTACCAGCCAAAGCATGTCGACGGATCGCGTGTTGGAAAACCTCTGCGCCGTCGAGCTCAAAGTATATCCAATTGAAACAAAACGCTTGTATAAGTCCCAAAACCGCTTTTCCAAAAAAGGCATTAAGGCCAAAAGGTGCTTGGCTTTGATACAACAGAGCCACGACGGAATAACCGAAGACCAAAGTGACAAACGCATTAGTCCGTTCCACTTTATGCTCAATATTAACAGCAGGGTAGAACTCGAAAACCCGATCTACCCACTCCCCGAGACGGCTGCTGAATCTTTTCCCATTGCGAACAAGCATGACAACGCCCACACCAGCGAAGTTGTCGAGGGCAATCGCCACCCAGATGAGGGCTAGGCGGTTGGGGTAGGAGACGTGGGTGCTGCCGATCCAAAAGGCGCAGGGTACGATACTGACGATTAGTTGGGTTATCATCATTCCGCGGATCATGGGGATTGTGATGCATAAGTGGAAATAGTAGCATGACATGAAGAGCCGGGCTGCGAGGTAGAAGGAGACGAGCATAGTCCAAGTATCCCCAAAAGCATCGAGTATTTGCGTCGTTAATCTATTGAAAAATTAGAATCTAAACCCGCAATTGAAGAGAAAACAACTCACCCAAGTAAACACGCCATAATAAACAACACCGAGACTCGCTGCACTATATCATCCGTCTCAAACCAACTCACGATAACCGCCAGATCCGACCAAATCTTCCAACTCATAATAAACGTAATAATGAAACGCAAGAGTTCTTGCCCGGTAGGGTTTTCCGCGGCGTGATCGCCGTTGATGGCCAGGATGCCGACATATAGGAGGTCGAGGAAGAGTTCGAAGGATGCGACTTCTGTGGTTTCTGAGGCGCGCCAGAGGAGGCCTTTGTGGAAGTATTGTCGGACGACGGGCTATGGGGTGTTAGGATGGAAATTGTGAGAGAAGTGGACGAGAAGATGAAGGAGGGAGTCAGGATCTGTAAACATGGAGAGATCATCTTTGACGTTCAATAAAGACAAGACTTCTCTGGCTCATTGCTTTTGAAGGGATGGAACAAGGTATACTTCAAATCACAATGAAAACACTGGAAGGAAACAAGAAAGCCCAACGATGCTAACCTCTCTGATCCCTCTCATCCCAACCCCAACCTACCCCTCGAGAGGAAATTACTTCAATTCCCATCCCAAATCCCACCACAAACTCCCCATCTCAAACCCCAAACTCCAGCAAAATCAAAATCAAAAAATCAAAATCAAAAAATCAAAATCAAAAAATCAAAATCAAAAAATCAAAATCAAAAAATCAAAATCAAAAAATCAAACTCACCCTCTTATAAACCCTCATAACCCTCCCATTCCCCCTCTCCTTCTCCCAATCCCTCTTCTCCCCCTCCTCCCACCCACTAACACTACTCCTGCCACTCCTTTCCCCCCCACTACCATCATCATACGTCCTCAAATGGGCACTATACCCATACTTACTAAAACTCGCATCGAGTGCCACACTATGATCCGTCAACGTCTGCAACTCACTCCCCAAAATCTCCAGCTCATTTTTGACATTTTCAAACTCGCCATAAGCATCCCCATGCTTCTTTCTCAGCGCTTCTTCTTTAGAAACATGATGAGAGTGCGCGCGTTTGAGGGCTTCGAGATGTTCTGGAGAGCCAGAGATGACGAGGTCGAAGGGGGTTGAGCAGGTTTGGACGGCGGTGAGACGTTGACGCAGGGAGGTGGCTTCTTCGGGGGAGAGCGCGATGTGTACTTCTTTTCCATCGGGGAGCACGAATTTTTTGCGGCGCGGGCGGTGGAGGTGGTGGTTAAGGTGCATGCCACCTACGATGGAACCGCTTATGGTCGTTGTTGGTGTTGACGCCATCTTCCTTACCCTTTCCTAAATCTGAATCCCAAGTCTTGAATTTTGAGGTCCTGCGGGCTTCAGCCGCAAGTCAAAGTTGGCGAGGAGCGAACAAAGAATGTCGTTTGTGTCAGAGAAGAATGACATCGAGATGTTGAGTTGACAGACATGCGCTTGAGCAGTCTTTTAATTTAGGCGCGAAGGTGTGCGTTGCAATGTTGACAGCTTGGCCGAAGTACCAGGTACACACATGCAGGTGGATTACATGAGATGAAGCGATTCGCGTCCGTTGGATTCGCGATAAGACCGTGTTGAGGCTGATGAGGCGAAGCTCGCAGTCGGAGACAAAGAGCCGGCTCCGAATATATCGCTTCATAAGTACCTACTGTACTTACTTCCGTACTCCTCCTCTTGACGAATGTATATTCACCTAGGTTTCGCAAATATCTGTAAAGGCCCTTGCAAACACATCTGCACTTTAACGGCAAAAAAAAATGCTACAAACGCGTACAAAGAAATCTAGACCTCGGATCGCTTACCCAATATGGCTGGAGGTATCCTTTTACGCAGCTCGCAACCTCATTCGGTAAACAAGGCTCCACCAAAGAACACACCGAGTACATATTTTTAAAGAGTCAAGTTTCTTTTATATAAACAAGCCTGCCTTCATCTCGTCTCCTAACCCACCCAATGCAGTAATTAGAGTCGAGTCGAGAGCAAAAAAAAATACGTACAACCGCTGATACAGTATTTTACAGAGACTGGTCATCTCAATCCATCATTCCCAATCCGTAACTCGTGCGCCCCCAGCATGCAGCTAACTAGTCGAAACAAAAACCACCTTTTTATAGTCGCGTCATACCTATATGCCAACTTCCCCAATGATCTTGGCTGCCTCTCTATATGTCTTGAGGAGCTTCTCGCACTTCTCGCGCTCTTTCTTCACAACATCATCTTCATACAAGAGCTCGTCGAAGAGAGAATCCTTGTAAAGCTCGCTCACCAAGCGATTCTGTACCGAATCTTTCGAGTGGTTGACTAAGAGATGCATTACTGCCTTGGGGACTTGATCCGCGATCGACTCGCGGACAATGTTGAAGTATGAGGAGATCAGTGCCCTAATCAACTCAGTCTCCATTGCTTCTCTGTCAGTAAGTGCCGGCTCATTGTTGTTGCCCTGAAAAATGTTAGCCAAGTTCTCAAGCCCACAAAGAGACAACCTACAAATGGCGAATTATAATCATAATCTCTCTGAGCTCTTCCCAGCTCGTAGTCGTCTTCTCGTGATTGTTGAGCAGGCGTACGGTGGATGCGCTCCTCTTGTCTCCGAATACTTTGGCTGAAGCTTGGTTCGGTGCTCTGACTGACGTGCCTTCCAAGGTTTTGATTTTGCGATTGTTGCCCTGCTCCTTGGCCTTGGCTTGGAGGGGGCATACCATCCTTGCCGAAGAAATAGTTCAAAAATGAATCCTTCGCAGCGCCTACCTCACCGCCTCTTATACCATTCATAGTTGCGGCTATCCCGCCAACACCATTTTCGCGAACCGCTGGAGACATACTCCTTGCACCTTTGTGGAGCGCTTTTCGTATGGGTAGATTTTCAGGCTTGTCGACACCATTTTCCTCTTCTTCCGCTTCAGGTGTATCAGTTCCATTGGTGGCGCCAAGCTCTTTCTGCCGCCTCCGCTCGCGTCTCTCACGCTCCTCTTGCAAAAGTCGTTTCCTCTCCTTTTCTTGCTTGTTTGATACAACGTTGCTCATAGCAGCTGCTGCTCCGAGGAAATTTGGATGGTTGGTATTGATATACGCCCGTTGAATCGAAATTAGCGACTCAACGTAGTTTGCAGCCGGACCAAGACGTTCGCGAAGTAAATCGGAGACTACTTCAATGAGCTTGGCTTGTAATCGCGGGAATCGTGTCAATTCTGTAGAGCCGCATGTATGACAAATTTTGATAAGTTCCTCGTAAACAAGCTCTACACATCTTTGACTTGGCACTTCGAGGAGCTTAATTTGCGGCTTTACCAAAAGATCAAACGCAAGTTCTGGCACGAAAAGACTAGGTCTTGGACCGGTGGAGTTTCTGATTGCCGTTCGAATGTCAAGAGCCGAAAGGTTTGTGGTAGGGTCGATCGTTTCCAATGAATTCCCAAATACCGAGTTGAAAATATAGTAGATTCTGGCACCACCGCAAAGCTCCTTGGTCGAGATTTCGGTGGAAGTACCGTCTATTGACGAGATGAAAGAAGTCGCAAATCGTGTCATTAATTGCAAGACCAGAGCTCCTCGGTGTTCACCACCACTAAAGGTCATATCACCATAACTGGCCAATTCTTGCTGCGTCTGGCCCATCAGGGTATTTAATCGAGCCTTGATATCCGGTAACCTCTCCCTAATGTGTGCCATTAACGTCGTATTCAAGCTCTTTGCCAAGAATTGGGTTCCGCATTTGGTAGCCATATTACGATATGCCGGATGGTGTTTGAAAAAATCCGCCTCTGATTTCAAGGCCTCTTGTAAGGACTTGTTGCCCTGAATATCTTGTTGGGATCTGTTCACAACACCGATAAAACCCAATTTCAAAGGGTACACTCGTCCGGAAAGAATGTCTAGAGCGTTCGTTCCATGGTCCATCAAATCTATCTTTGTGAGGACTCCAATCGTCCTCCGGCCCAACGGATCGACATGACGTGCAAGCTTCAATGCCTCCGAATTCACAATATCGACGTTCGCAGGGGAAACGGCCAGAATTACACTGTTTGGTTTGGCGATAAATTCAGTAATGAGGTTTCGGGTCTGTTTTTCGATATCCGTCGGTTGATCTCCAATTGGTACCTGTAAAATGCACATGAGCCATTGGCACTTAATATTTGGTCGGCAGAGACAGCCTATACCTTTGTCAATCCAGGCAGATCCACCAGAGTCAAACTCAAAACATGAGGGGAGTAGATTTTAAGATTTATAGGTGACCGGTTGATGCCCTTGTTATTTCCTGCTATCCTTGCTGTCTCGTTCTCGATTTCTCGTTTGACATCTTGGAATTCGGTGAACCTTCGATTAGGAATATGGTGGAACTCTGCCCATTCTAGCTGCCCTCCCTGCCCTCCTGTCTCGTCGTCGTCCGGCACATTTATGAGCTGGAGGATAAGGGGTCTTCGAGTAACAATGCCGCTTCCGCGGGGAAGGAAATCTCGGCCGACGATATTTTCGAGAACAGACGATTTGCCCGAAGACTGTGAACCAACGACGACCTGGAGCAAACTGTCAGTACTATGCGGTTCCAAAGAGCGGGAAGGGCCGCACAATTTGAGGGAGATCCAAGCTATCGTTGCCGATAGTGTTAAACACTAAGTCTTGCAACTTGTTCACTATCCCTAGTAGATCCTCGCCGAGAGCTGCCATTTTGAAGCCGTGATGGGGGAGGTGGAAAAGCTGTCGAGAAGGGAGAGATGTTCGGTCAGATGCAAGAGGGCTCTGTCGCGTCTACACCAAGACCCAGATAGGAGTTTTCCTCGACGGCAAAAAGGGAGGAGCCGGCGCGACGATCCGCTGGTGTGAATGTTCCAGGGGGTTCCAGGCAAGAAAGATTTTGGCGGGCCTGGAGATGCTAAATTGGTACGGGACAAGCGGCGAACGACAGTTTTGATCAATTTCCAGGTTATTGACGACCTCATGCGCAATGCATAGCATCTTTCCGTAGCGCGCGACGCCACTTTGATATCCCGGTCACTTTTCAAGATGTGGCTGAAGCGTGCGACAACACCTAATTATTTTCTTATGCGAGGACAACAACCTTTACAACACATTGATTTTCTCCGAGTGCTTCTTCACTTTGCAATTCATCGATTCCCATCACAGCATCCATGAAATACGACTCAATAATGCCTGAACAGCGAGACAGCTTCACCGTGCAACGATCACAGCGACTGGGCATGTGACAGCAAACAGCGCCAGAGCTGCCTCATTTGTTGCATTCGAGTCACCAGCGCATCGGCTCGATCGGTCAAAAGCATCACTTGAAGTCTCTGTGAATTATGTCTTGGCCCTTGCATCATGCCATCTTACGTCTTTGGGCTTTTTAGACTTCTGGACCTGGAAAGGGGTACTTCGGGGAAGTCCCACCATCCCTACATCTTCACGAACAACATTTTGAGGATACCCAAAAAGATTCAGAGCATAGTACTTGTCTCTACAGATATATTTTGCCCTGTTTTGATTCTTGTCGGTCACATTTCAGAGCTGTTGGAGTTGTTGAGGCTATTCCCTCAAAAATATCTTGCGTGCATATCGCTTACTTTCCTTGCCTAAGATATCAGTCAACGATGACGTCCCTTCTAAATGTCAACAACAAGAGGGGTCGAATTCGTCCCAAATTGTATTCTAAGCGCAAGACCAAAACAACCTCAATTATCTCCACTAAAGATGGCTTTGAGTTTCACCAAGTTTGTTTCCCTCCTCCTTTTTACTCTTCTTATCGGCCAAACGTTCGCCGGAGACCAAAAGATTATCCAGCCCTCCGAGCCGCATTTCCCCGATGGCAGATTCAGAATCATAAGACGGGAGTAAGTCCCCCCATTCAGAGTCATTGACTCAAAAGCATTCCATACAAATCCACTCACCGATTACAGGTTGATCAAGGCCGGCATCATCGAGGAAGTGATCGATGACTTCCATCCCAAATGCATCGTTCTCCCTTCATACGGAATCGGAAAAGATGAAAGACCCGTGGCGTTAGGCAATACCTTTACAAAAGCGGTCACCGACAATATACCCACGCTGAGAATTATCTGCCCTGAAGCTCGTGAAATGAAAGGACTTACCATCGCGCTTACGGACCCTGATGCACCGTCGCGGACAAACCCGAAATGGTCTGAATTTTGTCACTGGATCTTTCAGATCCCATTGGATTCATCCGATGCATCGTCCGTCGACATGACCATTTCAAGCACTACTCTCGAAAAATCTCTTGTAGATTGTAAGAACCAACCTCCCCTTCATCAATTCATCCATCCCAAAACTCCCACTAAACTCTCTTTCCAGACAAACCCCCCGGCCCTCCACCAAAGACTGGTTACCACAGGTACATCTTCGTCTTGCTCGATGGCGACAACACGAATGTGACAGCACCAAGCGATCGCCAGAATTGGGGACTTGGCAAGTTGAGGCATGGCGTGAGAGATTGGGCCGAGAGTGAGAGCTTAGAGGTTATTGGGGCAAATTATTTTATCGAGCAGAATGAAGAACAGTGAGTTCTTGTTGATATGAATGTTGAAACGAAGTACGATCCTGGGGATTTTGATTTGGTGCGAGGTTCGATTTCTGGAATAGCGCACCCTCTCGCGAAAATGAAAGGGGGGCGAGTTTAAGACGAGTGTTTCCTTATAAGACACACATTGAAGCAACATTGCAATAGGTCTAGGTAACAAACTAAAGGCGCAACTACACAATGAAATAATACAGGATGAGATACGCAAATCGCAATAATAAGCCTTAAAACCTGAAACAAAAGTAACACACTTCCCAGCACTCGTCCTCTCACAAAAAGCTCCTACAGTTCTCTACCCCTAATTCACTGCATCATATTCAAAATTGTCAAGCACACTTCCTCCTGTGCTACTATATAAACCCAAGCCACGTTGGAAAGTGCTATGAAGAACCAGTAGCAACAGCGGGACTCCGAGTCACTTGAAAACATCAATGCTATAGACCAAACGGCTCGTTTTTCCCAAGTTTAGTTGGGGGAACGATGTAAGCTACGTGTTCAGATCTTACAAGCAGAAGCCGACGAGAACAAATTTTTGTGTTAACACTTTCATCTCATCACAAACCTTGCTCGGTCGCGAGTAAGTTTACGATAGTTAGGTATAAGTCGGTAGCACTTATCTTTTCGCTAGTGAGTGAGATTTCGGCAGCAAAACGCTTTTTAAATTGGAGTATAGATAGGGTATCTGCGAAGACTGGTGATGATTTTCCGGCTATATGCCTGAGAGATCCATACAATCTTTTGAATAGAAGTTATATATCTTGGGGGGTTGGACGAGTGTATTCGCTATATTCTCTCTGCTCGGTCTTTTGCTGGATCAATTTGAGCCTTTTTGCAATTACAGTACTTTGTTTAATTGCTAGCCTGGGTTAGTTATACGTAAGTGGGCATGTTGGTGATTGTGTAAATTACTCAATTTCTGGTTTGATGGCCCACCACTAAAGAGCGATAATATCGTAGTGAATTCTACGCAGGGGAAAAAACATCACGACGAAGTGTATATGAGTAAGTGAATTGCTAAATTTCCAACGAAATTATCGACCACCCGTCCGACTCATCAAGCAGGATCGACCCACAAGTACCAACTCAGTCTGGTCCAACTCATTCGACTAGCTTATCCATACTAGAGTAATTCCATATTCAATGGATTGACTCGGAAAGACTTTCCTCGACATACTCACACATTTAAATCTCATCTCCAAATTCACGAATGACCGGTCATCCTTCGGTAACGAGCTGTTGTACGGTGACAAACCGAAACTTCTGAATCCCTTCTTGTCTAATTATCGCACTCTCTCTCAGGACTCGAGTGGTGCTTGCAATTTACTGGCCGAACGTACGTCCCAACCGAATTTCCTAACAATCGGGCACGATCCAATAGGCAAAAGTGGCTTCGCCCAAGTCCCCCCAAAGGTTCCAGATTTATATCTGGCGAGTAAATTAGAGGAATTCTGTTCTTAAGTAAGTGGACTGGTAGTAGTTGCAGAGGTAAAACTTTGGGAGATAATAGGAGGAAATTATGATTCGTAGATGGTCTAAACCTGAAGACGAATATCTGGCGGGGATGAGGATTTACAGTAGCATCTCATGGGTTTAAAGGAAGATTTTCTTCTCAGCGGTTATGGAAAGAGGGGTGATGAGGTTTATGCTGATGATATCTTGGGCGTGCTGTCAGTACTAGGGGGATGAGTGTAATACAAGTTATAAAGAGATATATATACGGGAAAATTTAAGCGAGGTAGTCCTTACCAAACCACTACTTAACATTCCAGCATGCTACCTGTCAATCGCCAAATCATCAAAGGAAAAAACCGTCATCAAGATGGAGACAAGCTGAAGAAGGCCGATCTTCGGCTCTTGTGCGATGAATTTGAAATTCCCTACCAACGGCAGTTGCTGTTAGCAATTTCTGCAGCACTCTCTCTTGCGACACCACAGTCCCTGTAGCGTTGATTCAGAACAACTCTCTGAGTCCACGCCGGAAGTGAAAGTGGTGGTGATTGAAGTTTCGGCAACAGCTCGACTTTCAACGACAAGGATGAAATTCGGGACTATGCTCCATTTCAAACTTTCCCTCAATCATTCTGGCGCTGAGATTCCCTGCTGACTCTTCTTCACCGAAACTCGTAAGTAGTTAACGCCGGATCAAAAATAATGCTGCGTAGAGAAGGTGCTTGTCCGGAATCACAGGAGAGATAGCACCGACTTGCTGAAATGAGCTGCGGAGACATTCGGGATGAGACAATTGGTATTCTGGTGTGTTGATTTTTATCTCGGCGAGTTTAATGACGGAAGAAGGTTATGCGTTCATTTTTTTCGCGTGACTCGAATAATAATCGCTTGAAATTTGGGGTAACCATCCTTCGTTCCGAAATGAGAGAATTAATATTCCCGAGGAAAGTTACAGAACAAGGAAACTCCTCAATTTTTGGCCGCCAGAAATATCTTGTTTAAGTCCTCAAGTGACAGGAGTAACTACCACTGATATTGAACCGAAAATCCGATCACTTCCCCTTTACGTGCCATAAATGACCCAATTCACACACAAACAAGAAACCCAAACACTATCTCTCTCGATATTCACTATGACGCCTCCCATCTACCGCCTATATAAACAACCGCGAGCTCTGAAATCAACCGGTCGTGCTAAGGAGAGGCACATTTTAAGGAACATTGTGCCTCTCCGTAGACATAAATCCTTGGCTTCGGTTATAGGTGCACGCATAACCGGAATT